>CAUDMG010000173.1:1550000-1667500 GCA_958450375.1 Homarus gammarus
ATGTTAGATTAAATAGCAAGTGAGTAACGGGGAGATAAATGAATACTTGTATTTTATATATACTATACTGTACACTTGTTCGGTTGAATAAGAAAAAATAACTAACATTAATCACATAAGAAAAAATTAAACTTTAAGAATTAATTGTTCCTGACAGGTTTAGTAATAGTTACTTAACACACGCAAACAACTTATTACGTAAAAAACACCGCACAAATAATGTTAGCGGTTTATAAAACATCCGCAGCATATAACACTCTTAGGCTCTACTTCAGAGATTATCTTTATTTATTTTATATTAATTCACATAAAAGTAAATCGCTCGGTGGAAGTCCAAGATTAAGCCTTAGATGCCGCCTGTGACTGGTTGCGTCTGTGTAAATCTGTTTCTGTTTTTGTCTGGCTATGTGACTCGTCTCTGTCTTAATTTGACCGTTCCTGTGCCAGTCATATGTCTGCTTGTGTCACTACATGGCTGTCTGTCTGTACTTTGTGTCAATCTATTCTTGTTTCTCTTTCTCTCCCTTCCATACACAATTAATTTTATCTCCAATCTATCTATCCATCCACAACGTAATTATCTCTCTCTCTCTCTCTCTCTCTCTCTCTCTCTCTCTCTCTCTCCACCACCACTGTATATCCCTCCCCTTTGAACAGTAACTACCCAACAATAGAACGTCATGGGTCTTGCTTACTCCCGGGTCATGTTAACGGCATAATAGTCGGTAGGATTAACCTCAGTCCTACCCTCGCGATAGTTCAGGGTCCCAAGAAACACGTATGCAAATTTTTGGCTCTGCAGGATAAGCAGTTCTTGAGAGGCTTATTCAAATTGGCTTGTCTAGTTATTTTTAGTGTGTGTGTGTGTGTGTGTGTGTGTGTGTGTGTGTGTGTGTGTGTGTGTGTGAATGCCATAAAACGTCTTAAGTCCTATTCATCCACCACAATTCACCTGTATCTAACACAGCACAGGTATCTAGTTTATAACGATACAGGTGAGACTGGCGGCCGACAAGGTAAACCGCGTGTTCCTATTTTATCGTGTTGTCTTGTGCTCCTGATTATATAGTGTAGTGGTGGTGGTAAATTCTCTTTATTTGTGTCTGTATCGCTAATTCCAGACAAGTGATAAATTTTGACAAGATACGCCAATAGTCTGGGTAGGGAGAGAGAGAGAGAGAGAGAGTCAACACTATATATTCTAGAACATTGTCAATATTAATAATTATTCCTACTTTCGCATTCTAAAGGGTTCTTACAATAATTTTCCTCCGAAGTGACGATATTTCTTGCCAGGTTGAAACTTCGACGCCATTCTGGTCGCCACCATCTATTGTGACGTCTCTCAGGTGTACCAGGTAAATAAGTTACACGAAAAAAAACATCAGATATAGCAACCATTAAGAATCCGCATCGACACCACGTCTTGTTGAGCTTGTAGACACAGTCAATACACGGCTAAAGTATGCATGATATGACAAACCGGATTTAATGCAGGTGCCACTCGAGGTGATGAAGTCTCTAGCATCGCCACAACACAGTCCAAGAGGCCATAACTCTGGACAGTAGCGCCGCAAAGTATTGACTATCGTACTCGTCTGAGATCCTTTGGTGATAAATCTACCTGTGAACTTTAGGTAAAATCCGCGTCCACTTGTTCAAGTTATCGTGTGGAAAATACCATAACAGACAGACAGACGGACGGACAGAAAGAGACAGCAGTCCTGAACACAAGTAAAGCATGCATTCTTAAGCTCTCCTCCCTGCAAGCCGGGGGGGGGGGGGGGGCGAAAAAGTGTTATGTACTGTACGTATAACAGTAATTACAGTCACGGTGTTATTACCACGGATATACTACTGTATAACACGAGGGGATTATACCAGTATATATATCTACGGAGAGATTTTACTCGAGTATATTCCGCTACATTATTAAACTAAAACATTATTCTGAATAAAAATATCACGTGGATTACACAAGGAAAATTCATTGTGTTTATTTCGTGACAGGATTCTACCTTTATTAAGCGACAACATATATTAATATAACACGTGCACGTCACGCCAAAATTACGTAAGTGTTAATTTCACAACTAAAACACACTATACTACCCGCTAAATATATCACGCAAAAATATATTGGACCACTGCTGAAATGGATTATAGTTGCGTTTATTTCGCGACATACAAAACAAAGAGTATATTTCGCGACAGGTTTATTCTCGTGTGTTTATCTATATACTATACTTACCAGAGTATATTTCTGATACCAAGATAACGTAATATACAAAAAAATATTGTCTTTACTCTCTTTTCTCATTTAAATAATCTAAACTCATTTTTACCTGCGTCAATCACCTCTACGAAATACTATCCTAACTGACCAAACTGATAAAACAAAAACAGTCATTCTCCCGCACCCCCGGCCCTCTCATGCCACGGGCTCCTCACTACACCCTCAGTTCGCAATGAAGCACTCATAGAAATCTTGCTTTCGTATACAAATTCAGTCAATAAAAATACATATTTACCCCAAACTGCTCCAGTGATGACGCCGATAACTTACCTAAAACGAGAGGAAAATATTATTAGCAGGTGAAAAGAGATATACATTATCCTTTAGTATTTCAACAGTGGACGTACAGGTGATGAATGATGGTGGGTTGTGTGAAGCGACAGGTGTAAGCCAGGTAGATATTTGGGGCCTTATTGTGGGAAGGGGGACATTATAGTGGAGCGAGTCTATTACAGCGGCACACAATGAAGGCATGACAGTTGAGAGAGAGAGAGAGAGAGAGAGAGAGAGAGAGAGAGAGAGAGAGAGAGAGAGAGGTGTGTGTGTGTGTTAATTCCAGCAACCGTTCTATATGGAAAAGCTATAAAATAATAAAAGCAAGCACACACATTCCTAAATAAACAAACACACACAAGCATGCACATATACACACAAACACACCATTAAAACAGAACATGCACACAGCAACACAGAAACCCTCCCTGCCCCCACACACACGCGGCTCCCCCCAACAAAGAAAAATAAAACAATGTTGTCTTAAACTCTCGCCCCCTTAAGAGTTTCTAAAACATCTTGAAAGTCAAGTTTGGGACCTGAGATCTCCCCTCTTTCCTTGGCCCGCTGTGTCAAGTGTCCTAATATTGTCTCCCCCCCCATGCCCTTGTTAACCAACTTCTGGGCGGACGAGACTAACACCTAACATCTCTCTCTCTCTCTCTCTCTCTCTCTCTCTCTCTCTCTCTCTCTCTCTCTCTCCAGGTTAACCAACTCTTGAACGAACACGACTACCATCCCCTTCCACTCTCCCTCACAAGCATCCTCCTACTCCCACACACTATCTCTCACTCTCCTCCTTATCTCTCACTCTCCTCCTTATCTCTCACTCTCCACCTTATCTCTCACTCTCCACCTTAATCTCACACCTTACTTTCTCTCCCACTCCTATTCTCACACCTCCCCCCCTCTCTCTCTCTCTCTCTCTCTCTCTCTCCTATACTCACACCTTGCCGCAGCTCGCACACAGGTCCCCGGCGCGACAGTAATCACGGTGGGAAGACGTCATTCAGCAGGGCAGGTGTCGTACCAAGTTACCAGACGCCTCACTGAACTACCACTAAGTTTGACATCCTTGGTCATTATTCTCCTTCCTGTATTCCTTCACTCCTTCTTTCTTGTGTTTCCATATGTGTTGCTACCTCCTTCTTCTTCCTATGTTACCATCTTTGTTGGTTCCCCATTCGTTAACTTTTTCCTCTTTCTTCCGCCTATTTTTCCCATCTTTGTTCCTTCCTCCTTCCTTCGTTTCTTCCTCCATTCTCATTCTTAGTTTTCTTCTCTTTCCTCATACTTTCGTTTTCTTCTTTATTTCTTTCTTGTTTCATTTTTGTTCATCTCTATATTTCTTAGCCTTCTCCTCCCTCTTCTTCCTCCTCCTCCTTACTTTGTATCCATCTTCTTCGCTTCCTTCTTTAATTTTTGCATTTCTCTTTCCATTTTCCTCTTCTCAACTGCGACAAACTTTGACATCCTCGCTCGTTATTCTCGCTCTCTTCATTCTTTGTTCCTTCTTTCGTTTCCTTTTTCTTGTTCTTCTTAAACTTAATTCTCTATGTCCTCTATTCCATCTCCTTTCGCTTCACTTTCCATCATTATTTCTTCTTTGTTTCACTTATTCTTTGCTTCTTTCTCCACCCTTATTCCTTCACCTTCCCCCCCCCCCCCTCTTTCTTCTCTTCCTTCTCTTAAGGGCAGCGGTGGGGCGAAAACGGCAAAGGGGAAGAATTAGCTTACGTTCGGTTAATTTCCCTTCGTTCGTCTTTCTCTTTCTCTTTTTTACTTTGTTTCCTCATACGTATTCCTCCCTCCTCCCTTGTTTATCTCAATTATGTTTCTTGTTTAATCAATTACGTATTCTAGTTTCATGTTGTCTTTCTTTAATTTATAAATTGAAGTCAATATGAATTTTCGTCAAGAGATACCCCAGTGAGTGAGTGAGTGAGTGAGTGAGTGAGTGAGTGAGTGAGTGAGTCAGTCAGTCAGTCAAATAGTCCATCAAGACTTAGCCAAACAAAAACATTTAAGTTCTACATATGAATTTTTCTCCCTCTATTTTTAATGTTGTTTTCTGATATGTACAGCAGCACAGTGCAGCAGTCAAGCAAGAGAGAGGATAATACAGCACATAAACACAGCATAACAGAACACAGGACAACAGTCAAACACATAAATCAAAACCACAACACAAAAAAAACACCGCAGAGGGAGCATAGAAATCTAACCTTCCACGAAAAATAAGACAGGCATAACCGCAGGTGTGTGTGTGTGTGTGTGTGTGTGTGTGTGTGTGTGTGTGTGTGTGTGTGTGTGTGTGTGTGTGTGTGTCTTAAAGGCACTGTAGAGACTCCCTAAGTCGACTCGCCTCATTAATATTTCTGTATGTAATATTCCAAAGTGGTGTTGGGAAAGGGGGGGAGGGGGAGGGGTTAAGTGTGTGGGTGGTGTTTGTGTTACGTTGCGCTGCGTCGCGTTCCGTGTTGCGCTGCGTTGTGTTGCATCACATTGTGCTCCATCGCATTGTGTTATGTTTTGCTGTGTTGCGTTGTGCTACGCTATTCATGCGTGTGTGTGTGTGTGTGTGTGTGTGTGTGTGTGTGTGTGTGTGTGTGTGTGTACGCTCCTCCAAGGGAGATAGAAAGGGGTAGTTAGTAAGGAGTAAACATGATATACGCTCTACACCGTTTGCTGCACCAAGCGTAAATGCTAAATTCACCACAGGGGAAAAGAAACTGAGATAGTTGTTAGTCTGTTTTCAGTCTTACTTGAACAGTTAACTATCCCACGAGATGGGCGTTGGTCTAGACTCCCTTGCGTATATGGATACTAAACTACCCCTTGGAGTATGGCGTATGAGAAGGAAGGCGTCAATCTCCCTATAATATCATAATACCAAAGGGGAACTAACGGAGCTGGGGCATAAACGAGCTATACAACACTAGGGAGGTCGCAGGCCATTGTATTGTGTCACAGGTCCTCACAGCTGACACACATATTAGAAACTCTTGCTGGCTCTCATGTAATGTACACAAGATAACAAGAAATTTAGGATTTAATGGGAGTCTGGAGGGTTGTGATTCTGGGGGATAAATCTTGGGATTTAATGAGAGTCTAAAAGGTTGTATTTCTGGAGTTAAGGGTTGTGATTCGGGGCTCAGAGGGGTTTCTGGGGGTTAAATGTTGAAATTCTGAAGGGTTGCATATCAGAGTGTTAAAGGTTGTGATTCTGGGGTTAATGGTTGCGAATAAGGGTTTTCAAAGGTTGTAAATCTATTGATGAGCCAGTTAAGGGTTGCGAATAATGGCTTTAAAGGGTTGTGAATTAGTTAATAAACCATTAATCCTAAAACACACGATAATAAAACCATGTAATACCACAACAACAAAATATTTCAGCCACTCTCTGTAACGCTAACCTTGTTATGTAAATACCAAAACACGATACATGACAGCTGCTTGTATTGTGTCCCTCTAACATAACACAAACGAAATTAATATCTGTTTTCCTATGGCACTTGCCTTTCTATGTTATCTCACTGGATCTGTCTTTGCCGCCCAGTCCAGTCCCTCATCCAGTCCCCAAGCTCCCCCGTTTGTGTGTGTGTTTGTGTGTGTGTGTGTGTATGTGTGTATAAGATGGTAAGAAATTATATCTATATATATACGGCAAAATCAGGTGGAAAGAAACGTTTTAATACGGTCTAAATCATGATAAGAAACGTTCCAATTGGTGTAAATAAATGCAAAGAAACGTTCCAAAAAAGCGCCAACAGATGGTACGCCGGGGTGTAGGGAACGCGTACAACATTCACGGCAAAGGGGTGATCTTTACCTAAGGGATGTTGGGGCGTATTTATGAGAGTGGGCGTAAGAAAGCGAACATACGCTACTATAGGGCGAATAAGGACGGGGGGGGGGGGGGGGGCGTATCCGGCCTGCTTCGCCGAGCGTAAGTGTGCCCCGCTCTTGGATGTGACGCCGGGGATGCGTTATCCTTGCCGTATAGCAGCATTAAAACGAGATTATTGGTCGTATTTCCTCCGTGGGTCTTTATTTATTAAAGGCGCTGATGTGTGTGAGTGTCTGGGGGGGGGGGGGGCTAGACAAACACGACAATTAACGATAATCTATAACAAATACAACCAAATAAAACAAGGCAGAAAAATAACAACGACAATAATAATAATAATAATAATAATAATAATAATAATAATAATAATAACCAAGACGACAAATATGGAAGAAAAAGGAAAGAAAAATATGAAGAAAGAAAAGGGAGGAGTATCGTATAATGCAAACAAAAATAGAATAAAAATAGCAAGATAAATTAGGCAGGAGGGATAATGTAGGGAGAGGGGGAGGGGGATGGGAGGAAGGAAGTGAAAATAGGGGAGAGGTAGGGAGAGAGTGAGAGGCGGGTAAAGGGAAAAGAAGGGGGAGGTGAGGAAAGAGTTAATGGGGAGGGATGGGCAGGGGGTGGAAATGACAGAAGAAGGGGAGAAGAAAGGAAAGCTTGAACGGGGAGAGAAAGAGAGGGGCTGGAAGAATGAGGGAAGAGAGGGGGGGGGAATGTTTTAGGAGATGGAAGAGAAGAGAGTGAAGAAGGGAAGAGGATGAAGTGGAGAGGGAAAGTTTAAGATAAGGAGAAGGGGGATGGAGAAGAAGCAGAAAGAAAGAGAGAGAGAGGACTAAGGTGAGAGGGAAAGAAAGCAGAAAGAATGTATGGGGGAAAGGTAGGAGAATGAATGAGAGAAACGAACGATTGGGGCAGAGGAAGGTGAGAGAGGGAAGAAGAATGAGAAAGATGGGAGGGAAGGGGTGAGAGGGGAAGGGGTGAGAGGGGAAGGAAGAGGGGACAAAGGCACGGTAATGGCGGCACCTCTTCCCTCTCCCCACACTTCTCTTTCCTGTGGACGCCAACTTTACATATCACCCTCTCCCTCTCCCTCTCCCTCTCCCTCGCTCTCACCCTCACCCTCTCCCACGCCTACTGAAGCCTACCAAGTAGTGTCAGGGGGTGAGAGAGAGAGAGAGAGAGAGAGAGAGAGAGAGAGAGAGAGAGAGAGAGAGAGAGAGAGAGAGAGAGAATAAACATAATGACAGAAAACGGAAGGAAGGGTTGAAAGAAAACGTGATGCGAAACAGAAGAATAAAAACAATTTTGATAAACTAAGAAGGACAAAAACAAAATAAAAGTGATGAATACACAGGAATAAAACGTGTATAATGTTCTTACAATTAATTTAAAATAATTGTTACACATCACCAGAAAAATATATTTGGTAAAAAGTGAAATATTTTTTGTTGATATAAAAATATGGTAAATAGTTTAATTGGAAAATATGGCCCATACTGCAAAATATAGCATTACAAAAACACACACACACACACACACACACACACACACACACACACACACACCACATCACCTTTCAACATAATATAATCTATAAACATTAAAAGCTTCACATAATACTAACTAATGTTCATGAACAGGAATTAAAAAACATCAATCCGCTGTCCTCGCCGCTGAGCTGATAACTAAAATCCCAGTGAATGTGAAGGACGGATAAGATCTCATTCAACGTGAAAATATACCATCCAGTAGGACCAGTACCCCAGACACACTGAATATTATCACCACGGGGAAATATGGCCTCATAAATATACGCATTATACCTCACTGACGCAAAAAATTCCTCATTAAGTAAATTAAAATATATTATCCAGAAGATGTCAAATTATACCCGTGGTAGACTAGACATATACGCATTATACCCAGTTACGCAGATAAAACTAATTAACACGCGTATTTTACTCACTTACGAAAAATTACTACTTAATATCTATATTATTACTGATATACACACAACAAACTGCTAACCCATGCGTATTACACTTCACTTACGCTTAGAAACAAATTCTGAAATACATTGACATATTCCCCACAAAAGTTTCAGAGAATTAAATTATTGTACTCAAGGGGTTATAGGTATCGTTCTCAGATGGTTACGTCGTCGTACTCAAGGGAAAAGTCATTACACTCAAGGGGTTAAGACATTACATTTGAAGGGTTGTCATTGTAGTACAAGGATTTAAGTCATTGTAATCAAAAAGTTAACTCATCGTACTCAAGGGGCTAAAATACCTTACTGCATTCATTCACTGTACTCGAGTAAAGGTTTAAATCATCGTACTCAAGGGTTCAAACAAGCGTACTTTACCCTACTTACTCACACTAGTACCCAGTTAAAGCGACAGTCACACGCAGATGGCTTCACATTATGACAATTTACCATGAAATATACGATAAAGATAACCCTCATACTCACTCTACAGCCTAAAATAAATGTCACCCATTACTTCAAGGGGAATTTTAAATGAATCTGAATTTACTTAAGATTCGTGGATCTATTAAAGGTGTATTAACGAAAGAACGCGGATTTATCAACAAGGATTAATCAACGAGAATGGGTTCACCAATCGGCAAAAATGGATTCATAGCCCAAGGTCGATTTATCAATGGAATGGACTTGAGATACTGTGAGAGATGACTCCATTTCCACACCGCCAGCCTCTGGGAGTCTTACAGCCCTCAGTCACACACACACAGACACACACACACACAACCCCTCTCTCTCTCTCTCTCTCTCTCTCTCTCTCTCTCTCTCTCTCACACACACACACAAACATATATACACACAAACTCAATTTTACCAAGTAGGTGCCAAAGAACCAAATCCATCTTGGGAGTCGGTGTGATCAAGTAAAGACTCACCAGAGACGGTGCCAGGATTCACAGGACCGAGCCAACCCGTGATCATCTCTCTCATAAGGCACCGGGGGTTTACAGGTCCGAGTAAATCCTTGATCTTCATCTCTCATAAGGCGCCAGGGGTTCACAAGACAGAGTGAACCCGAGGTCTACAAAGAAACGCTTGGAGCCACTGTCTCTCTCTCGGTACAGTTCTAACATTGTTTTTAATGTGTATTATTTATTTACTATGGATTATTTTAATAGTGTTTACGCGGAGTAAATAATGTTTATTTTATAATTTAGTTTATGTTGTGTTTGTAATTTATGTAATATTTGTAATGGTTAACTTTTGTTTATATGTTGTTTTCGTAATGGTTGTGTAGTTTATGTAGTTATTTCTGTAAATTTAGTTTACGTAGTTCAGTAATGAAACTTCTGTAATTATAATAAAAAAAATCATCGACAAAACAATTAAAATTATCGAGACGCTCATGCGATATAACCTTCGCAAACCTCCAATTAAACAGCAATTACATTAGTTACAAGTCATCATTAAAAACAGGTAAAATTATCAAGAAGTTAAAAGTACTATAAACTGTGCAGGTTATTGAACACACCTGAGCGTTTGAGACACCTGTAACACATCACACCTGTGCTATGAGTGGTGGTAATGATGCCTCCTTCGTGTGGAGGGGCCGTGCACGAGGGCCAGGTGCAGGGCAATTCTATGTTTTTAATGCCAGTTCTGTGTCATTAGGATCCGCTAACGAGAGAACGGAGAACGAGAACGAGAGAGAGAAAATAAAAAAAGAGAAATAGGAGAGAAATAATAGACGGGAGAGAGAGACAAGCCAAAAGCAACAAGAACATGAAAAGAAAAGATGAGAAATATAAGTGAACGAAGGAGAGAGAGAGAGAGAGAGAGAGAATCACTCACACCTGAGGATAAGATAGGTAAGGCCAGGTAATAGGTGGCCGTCCACTCTGTTTATGAAAGTTTCGGAGATTTAAACAGAATAAAAAAGTATTAAAAGTTATTCTGAAGTAAAAATCGAGAGAGTGAGCTTTGTGCAGATGCTTGATTGATGGTCGGTCTCGGTGTGGGGAGAGAGAGAGAGAGAGAGAGAGAGAGAGAGAGAGAGAGAGAGAGAGAGAGAGAGAGAGAGAGAGCAAAAGGGACGGAGAGGGAGTGAGAGAGAGAACTAGATAGGGGTTAATGAAAGAGAGAGATAAGACACAAAATAAAGGAAGAAATAAATTTTCACCCTCCTCTTACTTCCCGTTTCTTTCTACCCCTTCCTCCCCCCGTCTCATCCCCCCCCCTCCCTCCCGTCTCTCTCCCTCCCTCCCGTCTCCATCTCTCCCCCCCCCCCCCTGCCTCACACCATCCACTTTGATATTTTCAGGACGGTTTCCTGACAGAAAACCTTTGAAGAATAAGATAAATCGTTTGGAGACCTTTAACAGGGGGGGGGGGGCAATAATGTCTGGTAATAAATGGGGGACACACACACACACACACACACACACACACACACACACACACACACACACACACTCACACACACACACACCACACACACACACGCCACGAAGGGATGGTGTTAAGTGTACGCGCGCGAGAGAGAGTACGTGAGTGTGTATATATCGACATATACCCTTAGGTGTGAATATACAAGCTAAGGTGTGTATGTATACATGAGTACACCTTCACTTACATATAGCGACCCCTGTGTGAGTGCACGTGCGTGTGTGTGCGTGTGTCAGTGACTAATGGTGTGTCAATCGAGGCAGGACACAAGGTTTAATATCTCATCCCATCGAGGTTATTACCCAACCCCATTCCCCCCCCCCCCCTCTCTCTCTCACTCTCTCTCTCTCTCTCTCTCTCTCTCTCTCTCTCGCTAACGTCATCCCAAACAATCACAGCACACTATACCTGCTGTTCCTGGCACCATCTCCTTCAAACATGGCCTCGGTGTAGGTATCTTGTCCTAAAACACCCACACGATTTTTTTTTTCCACCTCTCGGATTTGGATTCACCATTCAATTTTTTTTTATGTGGGTCAAAGGTCAGACAGAGAACAAAAATGCTTTCTGCTGGTCACTCTGGCCCCACACCGCATTTTATCAATAAAGAAGAACATTGCCAAAAGGACTTAAACACAAAATCCCATGAACAACAAAGGGATTGAAAAAATTCTACATTAAATCGACAGGTCAAAGGTCAAAGAGGGTTGAGGGGTTAGGATTGCTGAATTAGTCGGATTTTGCAATAATAAAGAGATCCTTGTTGCAGAGGTCACGTGAGGTTGCAGTCAGAAGTCAGAAAGTGTTGCAGTCAAAATTCAGAAAGTGTTACTGTCAGAAGTCAGAAAGTGTTACTGTTAGAAATCAGAAAGTGTTACTGTCACAGGTCAGAAAGTGTTACAGTTAGAAGTCAGAAAGTGTTACAGTCAGAAGTTGAAAAGTTGTATTTTTCTTCTGTCATTCCTTTGTATGTCGCCAATCTAGACACGACTTTGCAAAAAGACATGTTCTGAGAACTTCCAGTAAGAGAGAGAGAGAGAGAGAGAGAGAGAGAGAGAGAGAGAGAGAGAGTGCCTTTATGTCCTCACACCAGATTCTTGGAGTTAGACACGTTTCTCCCAAGTTATAATCTGGTCATCCATTTCCCTGCCAAGATAAAGCTTCCTCTCACCTGTCAACTTGATTTTTCAGGTGCGAACGAGATGTTACCTTTAATTGATTATGTCATAGTTAAAAAGAACGTGCATGTAAATTTATCTGGTAAGCTTATTAAAACAAAAAACAATCAAACAAAAGCACACACACACACACACACACACACACACACACACACACACACACACACACACACACACACACACACAAACACACACACACACACACACACACACACACACACACACACAACACACACGTGTTCAAATAATAAATGTCCAAATATGACGAGGCCTAATTAATACAAGACCGGATAAGACGAGTTAGAATTCGACCATCAATCCAAACCAAATAATACGAATCTTAATAATACAAGTCCGGATAATGCGAGTCTCAATGATGGGACCCGGATAATGCGAGTCTCAATGATGGGACCCGGATAATGCGAGTCTCAATGATGGGACCCGGATAATATAAGTTAGAATAAAGCGAATCACAGTAAAACCACAAGAGGGAGAGATCGAACCTGATAAGAACGAGTCGAGTCGCTTCATCTCTTTCTTAATTATTTTCTGTGTGTGTGTGTGTGTGTGTGTGTGTGTGCGTGTGTGCGTGTGTGTGTGTGTGTGTGTGTGATAGCTTAAGTCAGCCAGTTAGACACGTTCTCACATCATCAGGCTGGGGGAGTATTTCAAATCACGATCCATTGAGATTCATAGTTGTACGCCTGTTAGATAAATTCTCACGCCACCAGTTCGGGGAATTTATCTTTAAATTATGAGCGTTTGGGAATCTATTCTTGTGGACCAGTTACATAAATTCTCACATCATCAGCTGGAGGAGGAATTTAACGTATGAGCCAATGAGACTTCATCTTTAAGAATCCAGTTCGATAGATTCTCAAACCACCAGATCAGGGGGATTCCTCTTAAATTATGAGCTTTTGAGAATCCATCTTTGTACGCCAGTTAGATAAACTCTCACATCACCAACTGAGGGTAAAATTTAACGTAGGAGCCTTTGAGAATGACTGTGGTGGAGGAGAGAGCGTCGTCCCCTGGTGAGTGGTGGCAGGAAGGTGGCTGTCACGAGGAGGAGGAGGTGGAGGCCCTGGATATTTTATTTCTCTCCCTCAATGTCGAGAAAAATGGACCAATGGAACACATCCTTATATTATATCTTTCTTCTGAACCGGTCCCGTGTTACTGATAATTGTTGTTGATTTTATTAGGGATTATTTCACGATTATTGTAACAATTTAAGGTGAATTATTATGATTAATATAACTTTGTTTAATCTCACTCAGTCTCGTTAACAGAGAACCTCAGAAGGATCTCCCCTTAATTTCGTTTAACACAGACCCTCATACACCCCCATCTCGTTAACCAGACCCCATCAATCCCCATCTCGTTAACTAGGCCCTCAAACATCTCCCCATCTCGTTAACCAGACCCCATCAAAGACTCCCCCCATATCGTTAACCAAAACATCAAATATCTCCCCATCTCGTTAACCAGACCCCATAAAAAACTCCCCCATCTCGTTAACCAGACCCCCGTCAACCCCATCTCGTTAACCAGACCCCGACCCTCCCACCACCAGCTCACGTTAACCAGGGAAACCTCTAGTAAGTGCAAGGCAAGACCCATTCTAACAAGACCACAGAACCTCGTTAACTATCGGAAAAAACACACCTTCGATAATCAGCCTCTCAGCTTCATCTCAGACACCTGTGAGTGGTAGAGGAAGACGGTGAGAGAAACACGGAAGAAGATGATGACGGAGGAGGAGAAGGAGGAGATAGGATAAAAGGGTAACAAGAAGAAGACAATGAACACGAAGATGATGAGGAACAACAATAAGAGACAAGAAGACAAGGAACAAGAAGAAATATTAAAAGACAAGAAAAAAAAGACAAAGGAAAACAAAGAACAAGAAGTTGAGGAAGAAAGAGACAAAAGAAATTGAAGAAGAAGCAGAGGACGAGGAAGATAAAGAACAAGGAAAAAACTAAAGAGACAAGAAGAAAATAAGAAAATTACAACCATGGAACTGGTTACTCTAAGAACAACTCCAGGGCCACTAACAACAACCTTCACTAACAACAACAACGTTCACTAACAACAACAACCTTCACTAACAACCTCTTCCAACGTTACATAAAAACGTTCACCATCGCTTAAAAGTTCGGGAGCTATCAGAGACCTGCCATTATGGTCTATTAGAAACCTCGGGTAACACGCCTGCTGCCGGCTGGTGGTGGTAGTGCTGGTAGTGGTGATGGTGGTTGTTGTGGCGGTGGTGGTGATTAAGTAATAGTGGCAATAGTAGTGAGAATATTGGTAGGTGATAGGTAAGGTGGTAGTGGTAATAGTAGCGGCTGATGTAGCAGACATTGTAATGGTGATAGGAATGGAGTTAATAAATTAGCAGAGGTTCTAATAACATGTGTGGTAGCGGTAATAGTGGTAGTAGTATCGGCGATAGTGGTAGTAATAGTGGTAGTGGTAGCGGTAATAGTGGTAGTATTAGTGGTAGTAATAGTGGTAGTAGTATCGGCAATAGTGGTAGTAATAGTGGTAGTAGTATCGGCAATAGTGGTAGTAATAGTGGTAGTAGTATCGGCAATAGTGGTAGTAACAGTGGTAGAAGTATCGGCAATAGTGGTAGCAGTGGTAGTAAATGTATGGGGGATGGGTGGACAATGGCCTCGCTGTGTCATTGACAGTATTGATAGCTGGAGAATGGCCCCCACGAGACTACTTCCCCCCTTCTTCTTCTTCTTCTCTCTCTCTCTCTCTCTCTCCCTCTTCCTCACTATGGCTCTTACCCCAGTTTGTTAATTATTATCCTATTAGTTTATTATCTTATTTTTATTACTTTATCTTATGTCTCATCTTCCCCTCATCTGCCTCTCACACTCTCCCTTCCTTCCTCCTTTATTATCATACCTCCCTTATTACGGTTCTTAGCCAAGTTTCTCGTTACACTTCAGTTAGTTTTTTATTAATTTTCTTTATTATTATCTCCTCCTGTCTCTATTTTCTTTTCTCTCTCAATGTTTCTCTCGATTTTTTCTTAATTTCATTCCTTTTTTTCTAATTCTCCATTCGTTTCTCGTCTTCCCTCTTCTTCTTTATCTCTCCATACGTTTCCTCTTTCCTTCTACTCATATATGCATTCGATTCATCTCTGCCCTCTTCCTCCTCCTCCTCCTCTTTCTCTCCATTCGTTTCACCTCTACCTTCTTCTTCTTCTTCTTCTTCTTCTCTCCATTTGTTTCATCTCTGCCCTCTTTTTCTTCCTCCTCCTCCTCTTGTTACTCTTCTATTCCTGTCTACCTTTTACACCCTTTTATTTACTTTCTCTCACGTCTCTTTTCTACTTCCAAATTGCTATACTTCTTCTTCCTTTCACCTTCCCACCTCTGTTTACCGCCACTTTTTCTCAAATTTCTTTACTTTTATCCACGACTTTTCTTTTTACTTCCATGCTCCATTTCTGCTTCTCTCCCCTTCTCCTTCCCTCTGTATTTCTCTCTCTTTTTCCCACTCCCTCTTTCTATATTTTTTATTCTTTCTCCTTTCTGTCCTACTTTCTCTGCATCTCCTCCCCCTCTCCTTGTATCCTTTTTAAACTTCATTCCTTATTCTATAATTCTCCTTTCCCTTCTTCCTTATTTCCCCTATTATTTGTTCCTCTTCCATTCTTCTCCTCCTCTATACCTTCTCTCTCTCTTCTTATTTATTTCCATCCTACCATTCTCCTCATCTTCTACTCCTTCTCTTTTCTTCCTTAATTTCTTCTCCCTCTTTCTTCCCTCTTCAATTCACCTCATCCTTCTACTCTTCCTCTCTACTTCCAATTCCCCATTCTGTGTTTCTCCAATCTTCATTTCTCATGCATTTTTGATTTCCTCCTCTTTCCCTTCGTCGCAATTTCCCTCTCCTCTTCTCCCTCCTCCTCGAATTCCCCACTTCCTTCATTTACTTTTATCTCCTACTTTTACTCATTTTATCGGTTTTCTTCCACCTCCCTCCTCTAATTCAATCATTTTTTATTATTTTTTTTATTTTTCTATAACGAATGTTCAAAGTTTCTTCGTTTCCTTCCGTCTATTTTCATTTCTCTCTCCCAACTATATATGTTTTTAATATTTTTATCTTTTGGTTTTTCTTATTCCCTGTTCTGTTTTAGCTTTTATTGCAGTCTTCTTTAATTTATTGCTCTTTTTTTAATCCAATTATGTCTATTTTCTGTCTCTTTTCCCTGTTCTTCCACCATTTTATCTCCATCTTCCTATTGACGATCTCTCTCTCTCTCTCTCTCTCTCTCTCTCTCTCTCTCTCTCTCTCTCTCTCTCTCTCTCTCTCTCTCCTCTCTCTCTCTCTCGTGCCTTCAGTATGTACATCTGTCTCATCCATTAATTCTTCTTTGATTGAGTAAACACTGCTTGGGGAAAGACCATAATTATTCGCTTACCTACATGAATAATTACCGTCATACCTGCTTACCTAGATATTCACTACCTATATATGCCTCCCTGCCTGGATAATTACCTAGCTAATTACCTATTTACCTTCCTTCTTAGATTCAACAACAATGAATAATAAATAGTAATAAATTCATCTCAATAACAAGACCAATAATAATAATAATAATAATAATAATAATAATAATAATAATAATAATAATAATAATAATAATAGCAGTAGAGCCAGGGTGCCAACGTACCCAGGTCGACCAACATCATTCATCACTGCCTATCAAATTCAGGCACTCTAACCCCCTCCCCTCCCCTCTACTCCGCGCTGGGCTCCAAAATTCATTCCTCATTCTGTCAACCCGGTTACTCTGAGCACTCTAGCTAGCCACTCTGGACACTCGGAACCTCGACGACCGGCACACGCAACGGTCAAGAGTTGGTGTCGAGTGACAGAGTGAGAGACTGTGTTTTAGTGTTGTGAGGTGAGTGACGAGGCGTGATATTGGTGTTGAGTGACGGAGAGAAATCTTGTATTCTGATATAGTGAGTTTAAAGACGGGTTTTTGAGTGGCTTGGTGTTATCTTGTATTCTGGTATAGCAAGGTGAGTGACGGGATGTAACTCACCCTACAGTACAGAGCCTTGAAGTGAGTAATATTCACTTTTAATTTATGTACTATCCATATATATCTGCATAACCTTTCTTCTATTCATCTCTCAATCAATCTCTATATCTCATTTATCTACTTTCCTCTAAAACGCACAAGAAATAAAAAAAAAAATGGCAAAATAAAAAAATATAAATAATATATATGGCAGTACCTCAACGCATCATGTATCTATATATAATAATGTCCTTCAAATATACGAATTTAAGCTATCAACAAAATCCAGCATCTTAAAATTTTACTTGAGGCAACAGACTCACGATATTATAAAATTTTTAATCAACATAATCCTTACCAAAATATATTAAAGGTTAAAATAGTCAACACCTGGAAATCTCATAGGGAAAAAATACCTAACAAAATAATTCGTTTAAAATTAATTCATCAAATAATGGGTAGGTAGTAGTATTTTCCCTATACAACCCACCTGTGTGAGTATGTGTACGTGAGTGTATGTACTGTACGTGTGTATATGTACGTCAGTGTGTGTGTGTGTGCGCATGAATGAACCGTACACAATCACGAGTTCCCATTCTCCCTATAAATCCACAACTGGAAAAAATGGTTCACGATTAAATTTTTTTAACCCTACGTCAACAGGAATACGATATGAATGATTCATTGCATTTGGGCTCTCCGCTATACAGATACAGTTTAAAAACCGCACTGTGTCAGGGAGCCTGTATGTTGTATAGACTAGCTGGGAGGTGTGGCGGATATATACACATACACAATCTTATATAGGCTACTTACTTTACGCTACATTAATTTAGAAATTAACTTAAAAATAATATTAAACCTTAACTTCACTAGACAAGACCAGACAAAATATTGAAAGAAAATTCATAAAAGAGGCTTAAATAAAATATAAATACAGAAACGATGATGGACAGAATAATTACTTTTACATTTTCACATTTTAAGAAAACTATATAAAACATCACCAAGAGACTGGAAGAAAAATACGAACATAAATCTAGAGAAAAACAAAACAGACTCAAGGAAAATAAAATATTATAAATACCAACATGATCAAACACTACTGTAAAATAACGAAAGATGGAGAATGTAGGGGAAAAAAAGGAGAGAGCTTGAAACATACACTAAACAAGACTTGACAGAGGTATAAAAAGAGATGTTCAGGAACACAAGAAAAAAAATACGATTTATTACTCGCAAAAAAAAACATCTGATGAAAAAAACAGATTGAGAAAAACATTACGTCATCACTAATTTCAACAAACAGGAATTGGGAAGGATATAAAAACAGACGAAAATTAAATGAAAAACGTAATGTATAATTCCTGCGTTTTATTAAAATGATTTCCGAACTGAATTTTTCGCTCCCAAAAAACGCTTGAAAAGAGAAAACACGAATTAAAACGGAAACTAAACCATAATCGGCTTGGGAAACAGACATAGAAAAACTAAACACAAAAATTTAAATAGCAATCCAGCTTAACGATGTGTCTAATATCCTATATAAAAATAAACAGATTTATAAAAGAACACAAGAACAAAACAAAAGTTAAAACATACAAACAGGGGCTTGGGAAAAGTGTGAAAAAAGTCTAAAAAGGCAACTTTTTGTAAAATACCACCGAAAAAAACACTGGTTTCGAAAATCGTTTAAAAATAGAAACCCAAACATTGGATGCAAATAAGTGAAAAGCCACAAGCCACTTCTGCTACGAGACGGACGGACGGACGGACGGAGGGAAGGATATAGCAACAGATTTCGTTAACTGACGATATCCAAAGACCTTCATTGAAACAGTTAGTTTGGAGGAAAATAATCATGATACTACAAGGGAAAAAATAAAATAAACTGACTAATGTTGAGTGAGACCGAAGGACTGAAGGAGAAAGAAAAAATCCTACCTCACTCACAAACCCTCCCCCCACCAACCCTCCCTCACCTTTCCTTGCCTACCTCTCACCTAACCCCCCCCCCCTAACCTTTCCCTAACACACACACACACACACACACACACACACCGGGGCCGCCATGTTAAGCTGGTTGTTTACAAGACTATGAATCCGTTCCCAGGCTCCTTTGTCTCTATCCCTGATGCTCTCTTTTCATGATGCAGGTCTCCCTACCCTCCCTACCTCCCTTCCTACCTCCCTCCCTACCTCCCTCTATACCTTCCATATCTTTCTTCCATCCTTACCTCCCTACCTTTCCTCCATCCCTCTCTACCTTCCCTCTATCCCTCTCTACCTACCCTACATCCCTCTGTACCTTCCCTCTATCCCTCTCTACCTACTCTCCATCCCCCTCTACCTTCCCTCCATCCCCCTCTACCTACCCTACATCCCTCTCTACCTTCCGTCCTCCCTACTCTAGCACCAACAGTAACTACCCCTATTCCCCTTTACCTATCCTACTTCACCCCATTGCACCTCCCCTTAGCCCACCACCCTCCCTTCTCCACCATCTTTCCAGTCTACCATACTTTTACCAACCCCTAACCCCGTAACCCACCACTAACCCCCAGTAACCTACCACCAACCCCCAGTAACCTACCACCAACCCCCAGTAACCCACCACCAACCCCCAGTAACCCACCACCAGCTCTCAGTAACCCACCACCAACCCCCAGTAACCCACCACCAGCCCCAGTAACCCACCACCATCACCAGTCCGTCCCCAGTAATCCACCATCATCACCAGTCCGTCCCCAGTAACCCACCACCAACTCTCAGTAACCCACCACGCCAAGGATAAGGTTTCTCTGAATAGGCACACAAACACAAACACACACACACACACACACACACACACACACACACACCCTTCTGTCTGGCTGTCACGCCGTGTTAGGAGGGCTGGAGGGAGCTGTGGGATCTTTTAGAAAGGTGTACCTACAACCTCACGTCTTACCCATAGGGGGGATGAGGGAGCTAATTACAGGTTACCACGGTCGACTGTATGAGTATATTCACCTAGACAAGCTTGAGTGTATGAGTGGAAATAATAATAATAATAATAATAATAATAATAATAATAATAATAATAATAATAATAATAATAATAATAATAATAATAATAATAATAATAAAACGATAAAAATAACCACAACAATAATAACTTTAATAAATAATGATTATTACAAAATAGGTATTTTCACCTGCAGGAGTGAAATTGAACAACGTTTTTTCTGGCATATAAGTAAACTAGCTCTAATACTACAATGAGTTATCTCACTTGAATACCAACCCAAGGTGAGAGATAAGGGTCAAATTTCCCTCTATATCTCGCAACTTTAAGCTCTAAATCAGTTTATTCCTTCTGAAAGCTCTAAGCTCTAAACAGGGTTATCCCTCCTCAAAAACACATCCAAAACAAAGCGAAACAAACGACCCAGCTCTATCCTGTAAAGCTCTATAAGCTCTTAGTCCCACCCAGCGTATCACGGACTGGTTAGGTCTCTGAATCTGGCGGCTCTGTTGTCTAACGCAGGATCAACTGATATACAATTCTCTATTCTCTAACTCAGGAGTCACGGTTTTCTAAATTATACAGGGTTCTCTATTATACATTTGTGTTCTCTAAATCATACGGAGGTTCTCTTGGTCTCTACAACATATGACTTTATTCTCTAAGCCATATGCCATTATTCTCTAAATCAAACAGCTGTGAGCTCGAAACCTTTATAGCTGACACACACGCCAGAGCCTCAGCTAAGCACCTAGGGATCAGGACTCCCTTTCACCCCCTTCCCCCCCCCCTCTCCGTCTCTCTCACTCTCATCCCCTTCTCCTCTCACTCACTCATACTCACCCCTCTCACTTACACCTCCTCCTCGCCCCTCTCCCTCACACATCTTCCTCGCCCCTTTCACTCTCTTCTCCCTCCCCTCCCATTTCAATCTCACCCCCTCCCCTTTTCATTCACCCCACTCCTCTCCCCTCTCAACTCCTCCATCCCTCTCACCCCCTCCCCTTCCCTCTTACCCTCCCATCTTTCCCTGAAACATCTTCTTCCAAGTGACTTTGTGTGTGTGTGTGTGTGTGTGTGTAATAATAATAATAATAATAATAATTAACGGTTTATTGAAAGAGCTTGGCAGCCAGAAGGCTGAAAATATACAGTTACATATTTGGGGAATGGGTTACGAATTACAAATAATATACAAGTAACATAAGTGACACAAATAAGACATATAATAACTTAGATGGGGAAAAGCTCAAACTACAGTTCAATTCAACATAGTGACAGTGTTACAGTATTACAAGTTATTGATAATTTTTACAATGGTTGGGACTGGGCTGTTCTTATAGCGATCAGTTCGTGCACGTATGGGCTGGATGCGGTTGTGGTGTCGAACAGCAATTCTCGGACAAGGGACCTCGGGTGGTAGTAGGAGCCGGTGTCGGGGATGGTGTAGAAGCTTCTTACCAAATTTGCAGATGAGGTCGTGGTGATGGTCAGTGAGAGTCGAAAGGGTCAGTGTGTTGAGCGCTTCTTGATATGTGGAGTAGGAGGAGGAGAGAATAATCTTGCATGCCCTCTTTTGCACTTTTTCTAGGTGTTTACGTTGTGTGGCATTTAGGGAGGAAGACCAGGTGGGGGAGGCATAGGTGAGCTTGGGAAGTATGAATGTTGTGTAAACACTGAGGAGCTCGTGTGCAGGAACTCCGAGGGACTTGAGTCGGCGGAGGAGGTGGAGACGGAAACTGGAGGATTTGACAACTTCATTGACGTGTGGTTTCCAATTTAGTTTGTTGTCTATGGTGACGCCGAGGAGCTTCGTGGAATCTACGACCTGGAGTGTGTTCGGACCTAGAGTAATGGAAGGAGGTGGGACAATGTCGGAGGAGAGGTTGATGTGCATAACCATGGTCTTGGTATGGTTGATGGTGACATGGTTGTTGGTAGCCCAGTTTTGGAGACTGTTCAATAAATCCTGAAGGGCGGTATAGTTGGGAGCAGAATTGTTGACGCTGATTCCAATGGTGGAGTCGTCGACATATTTCCAGCGAGCAGGGGTTTCTCTTAGGGCATCATTGATGAGCATAAGGAAGCAGAGTGGTCCCATCTTGGTGCCTTGGGGGACGCCACAGGTGAGTGACTGAAAGGTGGAGACAGCCCCTCGGAAGCGTACAGCTTGGCGTCGGTCACTGAGGAAGTCTGTAAGCCATGGTATGAGGCTTCTTCGAAGCCCGAGGTCAATAGCTTTGTTGATGATTATATTGTGGTCGACTAGGTCGAACGCTTTAGTGAAATCAATGAAGGCGACAGCTACAGACGTTTTTCGTTTCTCGAGATGGCGGTATATGTAATCGAGAAAGCTGACAAGACAGTGAGTGGTGGAGGAAGTTTTCATGTTGCCAAATTGCTGAGGGTCTACGACTCCTGCAATATCAGCATAAGCCCAGTCGAACACAAAACTTTCACAGATTAGGCTGGGTATTGGGGTGATTGCAATAGGTCGTAGCTGATTTAAGGATTGTGGGCTGGTTGACTTGGGCACTGGTGATACATAAGAGGTCTTCCAGTCAGCTGGGCATCTGGCTTGACTGAGAGAAGCATTGATGATGGAGCAGAGGGGTTTAGCAAGCTCCGGGGAGAACTCCTTGAAGAGTTTCATTGGTAAGTCAATGGGGGTGGTAGAGCGTTTTAATTTTAGTTTGTCCAGGCGTTTTGCTACGTCAAATTCTTCTACTAAGTCAGTGGGAAGGGAGGCTGGTAGGTAAGCAGGGAGAGTGGTTGTGTCAAGCCGTGGGAGCGTCTGGCATATAGTAGCGAAATGGTTATTTGTTTGCTCAGCTGCGTCAACACTAGTGAGATGGCTAAGGAAGGGGAGGGGGTGTGTCTTATTGTTTAGTCCACAGAGTTCTTTAAGCTTACCATACCATTGACTGATGTTGGTCTGTTTCAGGTGTTGTAATTTGGTTGGGTAGTGGGACTTCTTTGCAGTGCGTATTTCGCGGATGACTCGGTTGCGAAGGGACCTGTAGCGGATGTGGTCATTGAGATGAAAGGCTCTGTCTCTCTGTTGCATAAGTCTTTTGATCCGAGGTGTGATCCAGGGCAAGTCAGCTGGGTGAGATCTGACGGACTTCTCGGGGAAGAAGTGGTGGTGAGCTTGCGTGGTGGTGTTGGTATAATTTATCCATTTGGTTTCCACGTCATCCACGCTAAGTACTTCAGTCCAGGGATGGTGAACTATCCACTGCCCGAAGAGGCGCACTGCAGAGTCAGTAATCGGCCTGTAGGTCTTGATGTAGGGTCTCTGTACTTGAGTGGGAGTGGCAGCTGGGGACCAGAGCACTGATAAGTGTGTGCTACACCCGATAGGAGGCATTGGTTGAGGTGGTTGGTACTGGTCCGCTAAGTCAGTTAAGATAAGGTCCAGGGTATTTTGACCGTGTGTGGGGAAGGTCACAACTTGTGATAGTGATAGCTGGTCCTGGATATCAGTGGTGTCAATTTCATTTAAATCCCCACATAATATTAACTTGGCACATGGGTACCTAACTCTGAGGTGGTCTGAGGTGGTGATGAGATGATTGATAAGAGTGTCTCTGGTGGGTGATCGAGGCGGATGGTATGCCACACAGATTATAATGGAAGCAGTGTTGCGTGGGTGGGCTCTTAGCACGACACGTACCCATAATGCTTCCACATCTGCTGGGACTTGAACATCCAGGCGTGACGGGCGTAGGTCATCTTGACAGAAGAGGGCAACGCCCCCTCCGCGTCTTTGTGAACGAAGGTGATGAAAGAGTTGATATCCCTCAATATGACACGTTTCAGGCACAATTTGCCAGGCCTCACATATGGCAACGACGCTCGCGGCGGTTGACCTGACTGTAGTTGCCAGCTCGTCGAACTTGTTAGCTAGGGAAGTGACGTTGGATAGCAGTAAAGACGGGAGATCATACCATATCCGTGGAACTTCAGTGTGGTGGTATGGTCTGTCAGGGGTGGGTTTCTCCGGTTTCCTAGTGGAGGTTACGGTTCTAATGGGCTTATGTGCATGACGGCCTTGTCTACGGCTCCGCGCGTGGAATAGGTTTAGTGACTTGAGTAGCGCGATAACACTGCCATCAGGATAACCGTTCCCACGCTTTAGATGGTACAGAGTGCGTCGGGAGTAAGTGATTGGTGGCCATCTGTTGAAATCTGTTGTGGGCGGACGGAAGTGTTTGTGTGTGTGTGTGTGTGTGTTTTCCTAATATGACCAAGGAAAAATAAAAGAGGATATTCTAGTAAGACAGATAAAAGTTCATTAATAATAATAATAATAATAATAATAATAATAATAATAATAAATAAAAAACAAACAAATAAAAAAAATATATATATACAAAATTCCTATAAAATACATGAATAAATCAAAATTCTTAAAATCAAATAAATCTGAGAGACAAACCTCAGTCGTGTTATCCTGAGGGAGACATCTCACATAATCTCTCCTCACTCCATCTCTACGTTCTCAAATATGAACGTTTTTTTTTTTAAATCTGTCTTCCTTGTTGCCAGTTCTGACAGGATATTGTCGGTGGATCTCTCTCTCTCTCTCTCTCTCTCTCTCTCTCTCTCTCTCTCTCTCTTGTATCACGATAAAAACACAAAACTCATTAAACCTCCAAGGGGTTTTCCGACGTAACCTCTCCAACACTCCTCAAAACCTTCCCTAGAAACCTCCAACACACTATTCTACCACACCAACACCTCTAAACCTCCAACACACTATTCTACCACACTAACACCTCTAAACCTCCAACACACTATTCTACCACACCAACACCTCTAAACCTCCAACACACTATTCTACCACACCAACACCTCTAAACCTCCAACACACTATTCTACCACACCAACACCTCTAAACCTCCAACACACTATTCCTACCACACCAACACCTCCCCAAGAAGCATCTCTCGAGTCCTCAAAACCTCTTCACCACATGACTACCGGCAAGAAAAACCTCAAAACCTTCGACACAAGATTCCTATCACGCCAAAACCCACCAACAGACGAGTAAAAAATAAACCACAAAAATCCTTTAACTTGTCGCAGGAGTCCGGCAACTGCGAGGGCGTGTAGGATCTTAAACGTTCAAAGGAAGGAGGTTTATTTTTAATCCTGAGAGAGAGAGAGAGAGAGAGAGAGAGAGAAATGAGGTTTATAAAGATGTGTCTCAGGTCCTCTCTCTCTCTCTCTCTCTCTCTCACACACACACTTCACAGGGAGACAGAGAGTGGCAGCTCAGGTAAGTCACTTCTCTCTCCCTCTCTGATGTGTACAGTATGAGAGAGAGAGAGAGTGTGTGTGTGTCACACTCTCAACCAAGAGCCACACTACCTCTTTATTCTTTATTTTTCGACCCAGTGTGTCACACTTCTTGTTGAGGGTACAAGGTGTGGTGGGTGGGTAGGCAGTAAGGAAGGAAGGAGGGAGGGAGGAAGAGTAGGTGATAAGGAGGGACGAGCTAAAGGAGGGAGGAGGTCAGGAGGAAGGGAGAGAGGGTGAGTGTGGGTGTGTCAACCTTGCACATGCCAGCAAGAGGCAGCAGATGAGACGAAAATGAACTGAAGAAGAAGAATCGAGTGTGCATCACCAACAACAACCACTACCACTAACAACAACCTCCACCACTACCAACAACCATCACTACCAACAACCATCACTACCAACCACCATCGCCACTACGCACCACTACCACACTCCAGATCTGGAGGAGAAGGCTAGCTGGCAGTGAGGTTGTTTGCCTGCATCCGGGTTAAGGAAGCAGCCTAGAGATATTTACTGTGGCGAAATAAAACCAGACAACCACGCCCCGAGGAACACCACCATTCACCAGCTGATATTTACGTCGCCACTTACCCGAATATCCTTCCCAATTTTGGTGGTATCCTACGCCGGCAGGAGGTGGTACAATACCCTCTTGAAATCCTTTTTCTTCTACATTTTTCCAGCATTGTTTTTATATATGCTGTATTCTCTAGGATACCCTTCTTAGTTTTGGTGGTATCCTTAGCCAAGTTGAGGTTATTCGATATCCTCTTAAACTTCCTGTCATCCATCCTTCGCGTCAACAGGTAGGATACCAGACAATAGATCTTCATAGAATAGTTTTCCTAATCCTTGCTGGCTGTCGGTTATATCCTCCTCATGCGGAAGGATCTGCCCCGACACTAGGTCTTAACTTTCAATGATATCCTTCCTAATACTGGTGGTATCCTAGGAGGGGTAAAGGTGACAGGATACAGAGTGACTCCTTAATCCTCTATCCTTCGCTCCTTGACGGTGAATTTGTCCTAAAACTCCTCCAAAACACTCCAGAATATCCTGCCAGGTCCCCGCTATCCTGTTGATATTACTCTAAGCATTTATAGCACCATATTCCCTGGCCTCTCTTCACCCGGCGCTCAAGGATTCACTCGCCACACAGTACAGGACACGTAGTGGTCTGAGGACATGGCTTAAGGATTGGTACACGAGGTCCTAATGTTTACAGTCGGCAGGAATTATAAAACTATATACCACTTTGTTCAAATATTCTATCAACCTCTCCATCTTCCGCTCTTCTCTCTCTCTCTCTCTCTCTCATCCTTTTCCTCCCTACTCTTTCTCTCCCTCTCGTTCTCTCCTTGATCCCCACTCTCCCACTCTATCATCCAACCTACTATCTCTCCCTAGTTATCATCCCCTCTCTCTCTTTTCCTCCCTTTATCTCCTTAATGAATCACCTCTCACTTTGATAATCCAGGAGTAAATCAACCACCACATTGTGTAAAAAATCCTTATCAACAAAATATATATTACTGCTGCCATCAAAAGACATATTAACATTATCAACAAAAACATTAACATAAAAGAAACTAAGTACATCAACACTAAAATATTAACATTATCAACAAGTTAATATTAACGTATTAACTAAAGATATATTTTCATGAGATAAATATTAACAAAAACAAATATAAATCACCTTTTACCAATTATTCTTACAGTAACATCTGCATCAACACATACAGTAACCACCGCCTCATACTATTCATTCTCAACATTCTTGCACAGCTCAACACTATGCAACACGCTAATTGCTCTACGTTCAGGTGATTTTAAAACATAATTGAGAGAAATACCACGACACTTCATTACTTCATTAACTGCTGTAATTGCCATTCTCTCCATAACAACACGACCAAATAGGTAGCTTATTTTTTTTTCTTTCTCTCCATCTCTCTGTTTAACAACTTAATTACCTCGTTGAACCACTTATTGCATGACTGAACATTCCTCTCTCTCTCTCTCTCTCTCTCTCTCTCTCTCTCTCTCTCTCTCTCTCTACCGTCTTAATTATCTATATTTACCATTCACTGCAGCTATTGTCAAAACCCACCCCTCCGCTCCCCTCACTGGGATTGATGGTAATAGTCTCTCTCTCTCTCTCTCTCTCTCTCTCTCTCTCTCTCTCTCTCTCTCTTATCCTTCTCTCTCTCTCTCTTATCCTTCTTTCTTTCTCCCATCCTTCTCTCTCTCTCTCTCTCTCTCTCTCTCTCTCTCTCTCTCTTATCCTCTCTCTCTCTCTCTCTCTCTCTCTCTCTCTCTCTCTCTCTCTCTCTCTCTCTCTCTCTCTCTCTCCTCTTTCATCACCTCTCTCTTTCCTCTTCCCTTACCCTTTTCTTCCTCTTTCTCACCCCTATCTCTACTCTCCCCTCATCCTTCTCTTTCAACCTCCCTTTCCTCCCCCTTCACCATCCCTCTCACTCCCTACTCTCCCCTCATCACCCCTCTCACTTCCTATTTTCCCCTCGTTATCCCTCTCACTCCCTGGTATCTTCTCCCTCTCCCCTCAGTCTTCCTCCCCTCTACAGTTTACCCATCATTTCCTCCTTTCTTTTTCCCCTCTACTTTCTAAAGCTGTGTAATTCAGAGACCACTACCGCCCCTCTCCCCTTCATGTTAACCGAAGCTAATCTAACCTAACCTAACCAAACCCTAACCTAACTTAACCTAACCTAACCTAACTTAACCTAAACCTATCATAAACTAACCTAATCTAGTCCAACCCTAACCTAACCCTAACCTAACCCAAACCAATTCTAACCTAACCCTAACCTAACCCTAACTTAAACCTAAACCTAACCGAACTTAAACTTAACCTTATCTTGATCTTCTTCCTAATAATGCAGTCATCCTGTAAATAATAATAACTACGTACACAAGTCTTAACTACACAAACCACGTACATCTACCATTATATTAGTCTTTCGATATATTTTTTTCTTCCTAATAAGAGATAAATACCAACAATGTAATGCTAGAACGGCACATGAATTAACCATGAATACGATCATTGGGTAAATTAGTTCGTCACGACTGGTTTCACGGCGAAGTAACTTCCAGTCTGCCCGGCCGGGAGTTTCCGGTTGAGTAGCCACTTCGAAAACTAAACTACGCAAGTACATACATGAATTATCAACTGCGCCAACCACGTACATAAAACTGTACTATGTCAGCTACGGACATTATTCGCAAAACACCAACTACGCCAAACACGTACGCGAAATCCCAACTACACCAACCACGCAAGCAAAAAAACCCACAACGCCATCTATGAACTGCAAGAGTAACTTCTACTCCCTCCCTTCCTCTCCCAGCGAAGAGGGAGAGAGGGAGGGAGAGCTGACCCCGATTCTTGAACTCTCTCAGGTTGTGTTTGTCCCTCAGTCAACTTACGTAATGGCGGGGAAAATGGCGTCAAAACTGTGCTGAGACTCTACTGTAACTAGAAGCATTCTCGTATTTTCAAGGGTGAAGGAGAGAGAGAGAGAGAGAGAGAGAGAGAGAGAGAGAGAGAGAGAGAGCACAGGTAAGGTAGTTCTTGGTTAGGTTAGGTTAAGTAAGGTCCTCAAAGCAACACCCAATTGGGAAGAAGAACGACCATAAAGGGTCTGATTTACAAGGACACTTCAGGTTAACTACGTCTGATAACTGACATCAGGTTACAGTGTCTAGTTAAGAGTCTCACGGTAGTCTGATGTTATCTTGGAGAATAAACGTGTTGTTAGGTTAGGAGCGCCAATTAGATAATTTTTTTCCCATTTCCAGTTACGATAAAACTCTACCTTACGATGAGAGCCAATTAGATCCGTTCTTGCATCTCCCGTTACGAAGAAAATCTAATTTACGACATTACGAGAATCAGATCCCGGGTCCTCAAAAACAGTACGTGCTGGGTGAGTGTGTGTGTCGAGTAGCAAGTACCTGCAGCGGTCCTCAGCGTCACCCCCGCCCTCACCTGCCCTCTACCGGCACACACCTTAAACTCTCGCTCGCTTTCTCTCTCTCTTTCTCTCAACCCTTCCGAAAACTCGCTCCGAAACACCGCTTCTGCATAATAAAATACTCGTTAAGTACCACCATATAAGATTATAAATTAAATATAAAATTCCTATAAATATTCCCTCATTTTCACCTTTCAGTCTGTTAAGTTTCCTTTATGCGTCAGTAAGTTTATCGGACTATCTCTCAACCCTTCCGATACCTCCCCGCGAAAGTTGCTTCTTTGCCACAATTTTTATCTCTGAAACTAAACAGAAAAAACTAATTATTTTTAACTTAGAAAATATTATCACCTGTTAGTTCCTTACGTTTATATTGTTCTTAGTTAAACCCTCAAAGTAACTCTCACTACCTCAACACGCAGAAGGCTCACGCCGAAAAGCCGCTTCCACAAAAAAATAATAATAATTATAATATTCATCCACCAAAAGGAAACAGGTAACACCCCAAAAGTTTTGATAATTCACACCTGTTGGTCTGTTTGTCATTTATTCCACGTAAAATAAATTCACTGAAATGGCTCTCGATCTCTTCCGATAACTGCTTCCATGTCGAGTAATTACAATAGATAAGAAAACAACATTGAATTTAGATAATCATTTGTTTTGTATCATCTGTGAGTCTTATAATTTTTACTGCAGAACACAAAAGTTAATGGATTTTTTTTCGATCGCTTCATCTAAAACACTACCTCCATATTCAAGAACAGTAATTATGTATCAAAGTAATTACAAAAAAAAAAACACACATTAAATTCTCATAATGATACATTAGTCCCACCTGTCGTTCTATTAACCTTAATTACAGGTAAAATAAAATTCCCTGAAACAAGCCGTGACCCAACCCAGAGCCCCCGGTGGCAGGTATAATGGTTCTCATTTATCAAACTAAACAGAAAAAAGCACCAAATTTTATTAATCTGTAAATTACTTCTACCTGGTCATCCCACAAGTCATAACACAGGTAAATAAACTAGAGAGAAATATATAACAGTGAACAATGATCCTCCCTGTGACCACACCTGAGCAATAAAAACACCTACGTTATGTTTTTTTACCTTATTTTCACCTTTCGACATTTTTATTAATATTTATAATTAATAAAATATCTTAACTACGATATATCAGTATATGTCAAAAGGAATTGTCCACCTCACAAATTTATGCCTCCATACTTCATTTCCTTGACCCAATTAACACCTGTTGAATCTTAACCATAATAGCTGTACAGGTAAGTACTTATCATATCTTTTGTTTATAAATCTAATAAATAACTGAACTTTATTTTTAGTTCCTTTATTGTATTTACACATTTTAGTCCTTAGTGTATTCCTACTATTTACTTTGTACATTTACACCTGCTAGTCTCATCTTTACTCCTTTATTTCCTTAATTGCATTTACAGTACACCTGTGAGTCATCTGATTTACGACACTTGTAAACGAAGGCAAGTTATGTATTACCCAGCAGTGATTAACCATCATTCACTCCCCCTCCACAATATTTACTCCCATTACAATACAATAAACCGCCTAATTTCTCACCTTAATTACCATTACCCTATTAATACCTGTTATTCTTCCTGTATACCTGTAAATTAATCAAGTTTCCATGACATAACAATTAGTAACTCAATCTCCCTCACTCAGCTCCCACCACAAATTAAACTACATTTGTTTCCCTTGCCATATTAATACATGTTAAGTCTTCCTCGTAATATAACTCGTAAATATATTAACATTTCCTATATTTTGTTCGATAATAAAAGCTACCTCGTCCATCTTGTATCATCGTAAGAAAATTAAACACTAACTATCTATCAGAAAAAAATAACAAAATATTTAACATAATACTACTAGACTTTGTTAAACCGTAATGTTAAATATACACATTTTAACTCTAAATAAATTACACATTGTTGAAAGATAACGAAGAAATATGAACTTCAGAAACAATAGAATGATCCCAAAAACTATAAATTATTCACACAAATTCATATATGTATTTAATTTCTTTCGGGGATAAAACCTCTTTACATTTACAGTTATCAAATATTCCCCAATTACCACCTGGTCCATCTGTCGCCTCCATACCCCACCATCACCTACAGCCATAGAGTCTTTAGGTCTTAAACTTATCATAAACATTACTTCCCGAAACGTAAAACAACATTTTGGTTTTAATATTTCGAAATGCGACTTAACATTAGTGGTGAACGTGTATAAAGGAAGCGTACATTGGTATATTAAGTAAGCATTGGCACTATATCAAAAAATTGGTAAGAATAATAATAGGGAATAAAATAACTTAAAATAAATTGCCATAGTATAATAATAATAATAATAATAATAATAATAATAATAATAATAATCACACCTATTTTAAATAACCTGTAAACTTATGATTTAAATTTGTTCTTGTATAAATAATAATGAAAGTATATAAACACCTGTATACGTATAGTGTAAATTTAATAATGGCTACTCCTAAGTATAGATGAAATGTATAACACACACACACACACACACACACACACACACACACACACACACACACATCATGCCATGCCATACACGCACACGGGGAGCAAACAGCACGTAAACACTAACACACACCACGCACATACAGACGTTCATTGCTGCCAACATAAATGGAAATAGTCAAGGGTCAAGGAAAACTCCCAAGTTAATTTATAACCAGTTTTTGACCTCTGACCTGCGACCGTGACCACGTCAATAACACACCTGTGAGAGGTAATGATGGTCATAACAAGTTTCAAGTTTAACCATCCAAAATTGTTAAATTAGTTGCCTGGGCAAATCCTGTTAGCATTACTGACAGACTGACTCAGACATAACGAATGAATAACTAAGAGACAGACACACAGACACACAGACAGACAGACACACAGACAGACAGACAGACACACAGACAGACAGACAGACACACAGACAGACACACAGACAGACACACAGACAGACACACAGACGTGCACACAAGGGATGAATGAATAACATGCCGCTGAGTCTCACTCCTCACCTCGTCAGCTTACGAGGAAAATTCAGCGAATGAACCTTTGAGGACCGTGACGCAGTAAAAGTAATCGACCCTCACTAACCTAACATAACGTAACGTAACCTAACCTAATCTAATCTAACCTAAACTAACCTTTGATAATCTTGACCCAGTAAAATTAATCGACCCTCACTGGCAATCACTCGGCCAAAATTGTGTTAATTACAAAATAAATTACCCAATATGTTACAGAACATCAACACCAACATGTTCAACTTTCCTTTTATGAAAGACATGAAGATAAAGTAAATATTTCCCCTCTTACGAGGTGAAAGTTTTCATACTTTTAAATATATAAATAATACCATATAATAAATTACAAAATACATAGTACACAACAGTTTTGCAAACTTATATGAAGTGCAAATACACAAAGAAAACCTCAGCACTGTAAAAAGGTAAGGTTAGGTTAGGTTAGGTTAGGTTATATACTTACAAATTATTGCAAAATCCCACAAAACTATATAACTAAATAATTAATACACAATATTGCAATAGTCAACTTTGCTTAAATTTTGTTTTCTGAACACCTGTAAAATTATTGCGGAACATTTTTTCAGACAAATTTGTACTAATTATCAAATTAATAATGCAAAATACGGCATAATTTTACTCAGCCAAAATTGCGTTAACTTCGAAATAAACAAAATCCTGTCAACAGATGATTATGTATACCTTTTTATGATACTGACTATCTCTCTCTTTCTTTTTCTCACTCTCTCTCTCTCTCTCTCTTTCTTTTTCTCACTCTCTCTCTCTCTCTTTCGTTCTTTCTTTTTTCTTTCTTTCTCCCCTATTTTATTTATATGATTTTTTTTTTTTGGGGGGGGCTGTCGATTGTGTGTATGTGTGTGTGTCTGTAAGTGTATGAGAGAGAGAGAGACAGAGAGAGAGAGAGAGAGAGAGAGAGAGAGAGAGAGAGAGAGAGAGAGAGAGAGAGAGAGAGAGAGAGAGAGAGAGTTGTTGCTGTAGAGTGACAATGACATATAAGGTTGGTAAGAAAATTTGGCTTGGTCCTTCCCACGTGTGTGATGGAAACAAAACTAACTTGGTGTGAGTAAGATAGATTGTTTCCTCTGTTTGTTTACGTCTTGTAGTTGTTAGTGTTTGTAAACGTCTTGTAGTTGTTATTGTTTGTGAACGTCTTGTAGTTGTTATTGTTATTCTACTATTTTTGTATTATTATTATTATTATTATTATTATTATTATTATTATTATTATTATTACATCTTCCAGTGTGTTGTGTGTGTAAATGGATCTTTATTAGATACGTCAACACGGGTTAAGATCTTCTGATGAGATATTTAACAGCAGGTTCACACACACAGGTCGTGGCGGTAAGGAGCGGCTCATTAGTCGTAACAGTGAGGTGATTAGCCACGACAATGTGAGTCATGCTAATTAGTACCCCCTTCACACACACACACACACACACACACACTCAAAAACTCCTCCTCACACAACACACACAGAAAACCTGACACAAACACACGCGCACACAGAGAAAACCCGACACACATACACACATACGTACACACATCCTAGGTGCCGCTCAACACAGTAGAAATAAAAAAGTCCTCGTATCTCCCCAATCTTTTGACCAACGGGTTTTGTGGATAATGTTACACACGCGGTAACAACATTGAAGGTGCAACTCTGTGCAACAACCCGTATGTTGCACACTGCCTCTGTCTAGTCTCTCCTCGTTTTCACGTACAACCTCCAAAGCTAAAAGAAAAAAGATTTATATATATATATTTTTTTTTCTGGATACGATTCTGTAGTGCGACTCTCTCTCTCTCTCTCTCTCTCTCTCTCTCTCTCTCTCTCTCTCTCTCTCTCTCTCAGTAATTACACAAGACTCCTACTAGAAACATACACACACAAATAGCTAGGAAGTTAAGGTAATTCTTTTCATACGTGTACTTGAACGTGTGCTTGAAATTATGCCCTGTACTTATACGTGCACTTATACACGTACTTATATGAATTATCACAGTACGTGAGAAACTAGAGGCTCGAGCAACATCTCAAGTGGTACTTCGTCCACGTAGGAGACTCCTCGTACCACACTGCCACCACACTACCACACCGCCTCTGTGTTGACTCTACCACACCAACACACTATCATACCACCACAATACTACCACACCACCACAACACTATTGTACCACACCAATACCCTCTACCACACATGTACCATTAACACACCACCACAATGACCCTGCCACCCCACCACCAACACCACAACTCAACCACATAACCACATAATCATAAAATCTACCACACCACAATTAACAACAGATGCTGCCCACATACTCACAAAAACTCGTAAGTTATGTCACTTTTCTACCATGAGTTAAGAGAAATCGTTCTAGTTATAATAGCCGGCAAAATTTCGAGGCCATGTCGGTCGCTGCTTGTACGTCGTAGCTTAAGACACGATTTGATTAGTAACATGAGCCGGTTCATTTAGTCGTGTTCTCATATATTATTACAGTTATGTGGAATGCATCTATGCTTCGAAGCCTTTGAGAATCTGAGTCATTCCTGAAGGCGAAATACGTTCATAAAGAGAGACTTAGCGGAGACTATCTCATGAATCTGTGACCTAAAGTCTTCCTGTATCTCCCTAGTGTGATAATTCCATCATAAGAGATAATCACATAGAAGGAGAGATGTTTACCAATATGGAGAGAGAGATGTATTGCCGTGGAGGAGAGACCTGAATAACCTGGAGAAAAGGTGAACCTACTGTAGTACTGTAAGGTCTCTGGGAGATTATAGCAGGAGATATTTGTAATACCATATCATCTCTCTCTGCCACACACACACACACACACACACACACACACACACACACACACACGCACGCTTTATACTCAGGATTTATTGTCGTCGTAGCAGTAACGTAACCAGGAGTTTATGGACAAGTCAGACTGAGTTATGTACTTAGCCTGAGGTAGACGAGTGTGTGGTGTGGGGTGGTGGAGAGGGAGAGATAAAACAACCATAACATGAGGGTGGTAAGAGACCTGAGAGAGTTTGCTAGAGAGGTCATGGCTAGCAGTAGTGGTCTCTCTCTCTCTCTCTCTCTCTCTCTCTCTCTCTCTCTCTCATCCATTATGTCTCATTGCGTGTTACTGGTCGACCATCCCGCTTACCACGCACACATGACCGTCTCTGCTACTGTGCCTTCTACTGCGGCTATTGTAGTGTCTTCTGCTGTTGTTCATTGGTCTTGTTGTTAGTTTTACTCTTCTTCTACCACACACACACACACACACACACACACACACACACACACACACACACACACTATCACCCTCTTGTTTCTACTTATGGTACAATCTTTCCTCAGCTATGTAAACAACTACATATTCTTAGTATACACAACCTCACGACTCAAAGGGTAACTCCCGACAGTGGGAAAAAAAATAACCCACTCAACATGAAAAGAACACCCGGGTGAAAAGAAAAAAATCCCGACGTAAAAAAAAAAAAAAAAAACACCCGAGGGAAAAAACCGACCCGAGCAATAAAAAAAAAAAAAAAAAAAAAAAAAAAGGAAAAAAAAAATACCACCCAAGCGAAAAAATTCCCCAAAAATCAAAATACACAAAAAAGTAGTCAAAGTCTTTAGTGCTTACTTTACACCGACAGACAAGCAGAAGTATAGGCTCAGGTCTTAGTGAGTCTTTATGGCCGTCGTAAGAGCAGACATGCACGCCTTCCTCACGCACGTCTCTTTAGTGTTGATGGGCGTGTGTCATGCAGTGAATAAATAAATAACTTGGAGGCGCTCATGACTCTTGTGTTATCTTAAGAGCACTGGGTATGGATGATATTTTGAGAGAGAGAGAGAGAGAGAGAGAGAGAGAGAGAGAGAGAGAGAGAGAGAGAGAGAGATAACCTTATACATAGTAAGGATGTCTCACTGGTCAACACCACCACCATCCTACCAACCATAGCACCACGGCAGGATACATATGATATACTCCCATCCTGAACTATCCTATCATCAACAACAAAGCAGGATAATTAATACACTGTGCCCTTCCTATATTATCCTGCCTACTAGAAGGTCTCAGCATAGGATAGAGATAGGATGTTCTCAGCTCATTACCCGCCTTAGGATGGTGGAGGATCACGCCACCCTGTCTTGCTTAATCCTACACGCTTATGTCTCTCTTAATGTCCTTCGTCAGGAGCCCGTGTGTATGTTTCTCTGTATGTTTGTGTGTATGTCTAAGTGTATGTCTATTTGTGTATCTCTGTATGTTTGCGTGTATGTCTAAGTGTATGTCTAAGTGAATGTTTATTTGTGTGCATGTCTAAGTGTATGTTTATTTGTGTATCTGTGTATGTTTGTGTATATGTCTGTATGTTTGTGTGTATATCTATGTGTATGTCTGTGTGTATGACTGTCCTTCGTGTTGGTGTAATCTGACTCTCTCTATCTCGGCTATAACTCTGTCATATTTTTTTTTCAATATTCTTTTAGAAATGCACAACGACTACTGGGCCCAATCCACTACCTCTGCATATGAAGATTGGCCAATATGTATAGAGAAGATTGGCCAATATGTATAGAGAGAATTAGTCGATATTCATAACTCTATTCTATGTATCTTTCTCGGTCCCTCTCCTTCTTCCTTCTTTCTCTACATCATCTTCTTATCAATTTCATTTTTCTAGCCATTATCCCCTCTTTCTCCTCTTTCCTCCCTACTTTCTAAATTATTTTATATCCCTCTTCCTTCTCTTTTTTCCCTATCTCCAGTTTTCTTCCCTCTTCCTTTTCCGTTTCTTTCTTTTTCTTCTCCTCCTCTTCCTTCTATTTACCTTATTTTCCTTCCCATCCCTGTCTTCCAACTCTATCTTTCACTTCTCTCAACTCTTGTACCTTCCTCCTATTTTCCTCATTAGCTTCTCTTCCTCTTGCTTCCTTCCTTCTATTCTCTTCTCTTCATTTACTCCCCCTCTCTCCTATGCCCCATTCCTCCCTCCTCACCTTCCCTCTCCCACCTTTTTCATTGTATACAAAAAATTGAAACAATCTATATAACCTATGGGGTGCCGACTTGACCTTTGATGGACGGCTGGGGTGGGGTGGCACTATTGGTGGCACTGACGGGGTGGCACTATTGATGGTACTGACGGGGTGGCACTATTGGTGGTACTGACGGGATGGCACTATTGGTGGTACTGACGGGGTGGCACTATTGGTGGTACTGACGGGGTGGCACTATTGATGGAACTGACTGGGTGGCACTATTGATGGTACTGACGGGGTGGCACTATTGGTGGTACTGACGGGGTGGCACTATTGGTGGTACTGACGGGGTGGCACTATTGGTGGTACTGACGGGGTGGCACTATTGGTGGTACTGACGGGGTGGCACTATTGGTGGTACTGACGGGGCGGCACTATTGATGGTACTGACGGGGTGGCACTATTGGTGGTACTGACGGGGCGGCACTATTGGTGGTACTGGTGGGGTGGCACTATTGGTGGTACTGACGGGGTGGCACTACATGGTTGTCACTTTTAGGGGCACTGTTGAGGTGGAAGTCAAGATTATCCTAACAACATTTCCCGTCAACAAACTGAGAAAAAATACCGATGATAAAATGAATCCAGGTAGAAGCAATTAGATAAGTCCAAGTGATATTAGATAAATCCAGGTAGGATCAGGTAATACCAGGTGAGTTTAGGTGGTATCAGGTTAAAGCCAGGTAGGATCAGGTGGGACCAGGTGGTATCAGGTAAGTCCAGGCAGTATCAGGTAGGTCGAGGTAGGATCAGGTAATATTAGGTGAGTCAAGATGGAATTAGATAAGTCGAGGCAGGATCAGGTGGGTCCAGGTGTGACGATAAGTAAATGTGTCACCTCATCGGAGCTTTCCATTAACATATTAAACGGTAACCTGGAGACCACTAATCCCTCGCTCTCTTGTCGTCCACGGGAGAAACGACATGAGATTAATTTTCCCTGATGACGTGTGGTTGTCGTGTCCAGCTGAGCAACGATGTGTGTGTGTGTGTATAAATTAATGAACATGATGTACAGTGAACAGTGTGTATGTGTATGTGTGTGTGTGTGTGTGTGTGTGTGTGTGTGTGTGTGTGTGTGTGTGTGTGTGTGTGTGTGTGTTTATATGGGTCGAAAGGAGAAAAATAGGTGTAAAATGGCTGGCCAAGATTAAGAACGTCTGGTGGGGAAAGCTGTCGTCTGGATAAAGAAAGTTAGATAGACAAGAGACGAATAAAAGAGGCAAAGGAAATACAGACACCGAGAACAATGTGGGAGGAGAGAGTGAGGGAGTGTGTGTGGGTGACAGGGGCATGTCAATATGGATGAGTGAACGGAACTCTGTAAGGATAGAACTGCCTGGAGGGAGATAGACTATACCTCACACCCTTAAAGAATAGTGAAGGAAAGTTTGATTGATGTAGATAGATAGATTGATAGATAGATAGATAGATAAAGCTAATAGTCGACGTTTACCCTTGTACGACGATGACATTTTCTCATAAATAAAAATTGACTGCTGCAATATCCCGAGGCAACAGAGTACAACCATCACGATGCACAGGGCACTGGGGAGGAAACCTGAGACTAGTAACTCGACCCGGTACCACACCTCGAACCCCGGTCCTCGGGTTACCGGAGCTAGACGTCCTCCTCTACGACACAAGTCTCCGCTGAGGTCTACTGCTGCACTAACTCAGTACAGCACTTTTGAACCCACTGTTCTCGATTTTGTAAAAGCTTGACGCTTTCCATAGCGCCACTAAACTTAACACAAATGTCTGGTAAAACATTTCGAAGCAATGTCCTCAGATCGTGAGGGCTGGTAGTTTTCCACCACGCCAACAAGCTGTCACAAACGACTGATGTTATATCTTCATCCACTTTACCTAAACACCTAAACGTCGAACCAATATCCTCGCGTTGTGATAAATCTGACGTTCTCCACCACGCCAACTACTGTAGTGTTATAACCCGAGGCACCGCTTCATCACAGCACCTCACTCCCAACATTCCTCACATTGTTGAAACCTAAACACACTGCCATCAGCCCTCATCAAGCCATCCTCAACGACTCTGGCGTTGTAATTACGCCCACGACGACGACGACAAGATTCACAGCGACACGTGAACGCCGTGCTCGATCATGGGCAGGACAGGTGGCGTCGCCAGGGTCGGCCCCCTCCTCGTCCTTCCCCAAGATTAATAACCAGACCAGGTCTCAAACGCCGCCCCGCACCTACGCTACTGAATTTCCAATAACCTTTTATAAAATATGTCACTAACACCCACCGCCGTAAACTGTGTGTTATTGGCAATATCAGCACGAGCCTAAAACAATTTTTTCTTGTTAATATTTGTACGTGTCAACATGAAACTTGTGGTGTTCACTCACTATATGTTGGGCTCTCTAGGGATACACTCAACCATAAAAACTTGTTTATATATACACCCATGTACATATAATGTTCATACTCAATATTCATACATATTTGTACATGTTAGTATGAAATTTATGTCGTTTTGTCCTTATATGTAACTATTTTTAGGTATACACAGACCCTTTAAATAAATCTTCATATATGTTGTCAGTATATATACAATATATACATATACATGTGTATAGATTGTAAACAACCAATATTTTTATTTATACTTGCATTTATCAATGTCAAACTCACAGCGTTCAGTCACTACATGTAGGTATACAGAACCTTAGAAGACTTGTTTGTGTATGCCTTCAGTATATATACACAGGCTTATAATACGTAAATAGAAAGTTAATTTGTCAATATTTATACATGTTAATCTGCCCGAAGCAGTCTTTGGCCCCTTACCTGCTAGGAAAGAAATAAAGTTTATATATATATATATATATATATATATATATATATATATATATATATATATATATATATATATATATATATATATATATATATATATTTATCAGTTGCAAAATAAAAAAGACTTTGAATGTTTATCTATGCTGTATTTTTTCTTTCACAGTATGAACGGCCAGGGTCTAACAAGCACCGTTCACTAAGCCTTAGTTTCAACACTAGTCATCAGCTAGCAGACACTAAGACTACAACTATAGTTTTACAAGTGTTCATGTTAGCGGAGGAAGGACAGTAAACTTCCCCACCACGTTACGGTTATGACAACACCAACCCGGAGTATCATAACACTCTCGCTCGCTGGAGACACGAGAAAGGTGTTCATAACCTGTCAAATATTCTGGCTGCTGACATCGTCTCTCAGTGGTCAATATTCCGAACTTCTAGAACCCGTAGATATTACGATCTACCAGACTCCAGGTTCAGAGGCTCGTAAGAAGAATATATATCCCTCATAAGAGAAGATGTCGCACTTCACTTAACTGGCTGATTTAAAACACAGAAATAGTATAATGTATTAATGTTAATTCTGTGCTTCAGCTTCAGTCAATCACAAATTACATTATATATAACTTCCGTTAGGGTGAATATTACTCTTACGAACCTCTGTGACTCATACGCCAGGCATCCTTCCTACTTCATTACCTTAATTATGTCAACCTTTAATCTCATTTCATTTTCAATATTAGCCACAGAAAAATGATAAAACGCAAATTCAGCATCAATGGCCCGCTGCTACGACGCTTGTCAATAACCAATTAATCAACAAGAGTGACTGCAGCCCCGTCGAGGCTAATCGTGCGCGCCGAAGAGAATAAAGGGGCGGGCGGGCGGGCGGGCGTGCGGGCGGAGATGCAAGGGGTGGGTGGGGGGGGGGGGGGGGGCGAAGGAGAGAGATACACAGACAAACGTATGTCCTCTTACACAACTAAGACACCGAAATTCTTGCACCACCACCTGACGATGGCACCACCCCGGACTGCATCCTGACCCTTAAGCCACACATCCTGACCCTAAAACCACACATCCTGACCCATAAACCACACATCCTGACCCTTAAACCAAACATCCTGACCCTTAAACCACACATCCTGACCCTTAAACCACACATCCTGACCCTTAAACCACACATCCTGACCCTAAAACCACACATCCTGACCCTTAAACCACACATCCTGACCCTTAAACCACACATCCTGACCCTTAAACCAAACATCCTGACCCTTAAACCACACATCCTGACCCTTAAACCACACATCCTGACCCTTAAACCACACATCCTGACCCTAAAACCACACATCCTGACCCTTAAACCACACATCCTGACCCTTAAACCACACATCCTGACCCTAAAACCACACATCCTGACCCTAAAACCACACATCCTGACCCTTAAACCACACATCCTGACCCTTAAACCACACATCCTGACCCTTAAACCACACATCCTGACCCTTAAACCACACATCCTGACCACCCATCCTGCTCTATCTCTCTTTCTCTCAGTTCTCATCTTTCTTCTCTACTTTTCTAATTTTCTCATTCACTTTTTTCTCTCTCCAGTTCGTTTCTCTTATTCAACTCTTTTTCTTTCTTTCTTTCTTTCTTTCTCTTGGGAACTTTTTATCTCTCTCTCTCGCTCTTACCTCCCCCTCTCGCTTTTTCTTTTCTATCTCTCTTCCTCCTCCCCGCCTCTCCCACTTTTTCTTTTCATTCATCTTTTCCGCCTCTCTCTCTCTCTCTCTCTCTCTCTCTCTCTCTCTCTCTCTCTCTCTCTCTCTCTATGAACGAGGATAGCCTATAATTAACAACTCTCTCTCTCTCTCTCTCTCTCACTAACACAGGCAGTAAAGGGGGTCGTGCTTCATCGACCTTATACGGCACGGCGTGATAAAGTCCATTAAGCGAGGAATCCTTCATTTGGAGCTGAACCTGAGAACCCAGAGAGAGAGAGAGAGAGAGAGAGAGAGAGAGAGAGAGAGAGAGAGAGAGAGAGAGAGAGAGAGAGAGAGAGAGAGCATTCTAACAGATTCGTACGTAAATTGGTGAACGCTATCCAGTTCACGAGTTCAGTGCTACAATATTTTCTCTTTAATTGGGAAAAAAGAGAACGCAATTTTTGTTCTTCATTCGCAAAATTAGAACGCACTTGTAATCACTAAATGAAAAAAAACGCAATTTTATTCCTTCCTTAACTGGGTATAAGAGAACGCAGTGTGTTCCTCTGTCCCTAACAGGAAACGAAGGAAGGAAGGAAGGAAGGAAGGAAGGAAGGACTAACGAGCAGATTAACTAATGAAAGCATTAACTAAATAGCTAAATATTAAACAAATAGCTACAACTAAATAACTCATCAGCTAACTAACTTAATTAACTAACAAACTATAACTAAATAACTCATCAGCTAACTAACTAAATTAACTAACAAACTATAACTAAATACTTCATCAGCTAACTAACTTAATTAACTAACAAACTATAACTAAATAACTCATCAGCTAACTAACTTAATTAACTAACAAACTATAACTAAATAACTCATCAGCTAACTAACTTAATTAACTAACACACTACCTAACTTACTAACTCTCTAACTGGCGGAACCTTCATTGGCGCGGCATAATAACACTCGAGTTTTGCAATGGTTACAGATCCGGAAAGAGCTCCATTACCACTACCAGGCTGGGCTGTCAATCAAGGGGGCAGCCGGAAGTGAGCGTTTTGTGTACTAATGAACAAGTGTTTACCTGTGTGTGTGTGTGTGTGTGTGTGTGTGTGTGTTTTGACGACTGAGAGAACAAATTCCTCGATAATAAGGTTTCAACACACACACACACATAAAACTACCCACCACATAAAAATCACAATTAAATTCCACAATAAATCAAGAAACCAACTTGAACAAAATAAAACAACTCGTGTTTGTTCTTTTGTTTTCAGAAGTCACACAACGAGGTGCGAAGGCCGGGGAGGAAGATTGAGCCACACCCAAAAACCCACAAAACCAGATTGGGTCCAATAATTGTCTGTTTACACAAGATCGCCTCAATCAGTGCTGTTTTCTTTGGCGCGCACACACACACACACACACACACACACACACACACACAGTTACTTATACACAAAAGACAAAAGCCCAACCTAGGATTATAAACAGTGACCTACACCCCCTTCCCCCGCCCTCCATCGACCCCCTCCTCCACCCCTACCCCCCCCCTCTCTCTCTCTCTCTCTCTCTCTCTCTCTCTCTCTCTCTCTCTAAAAAAAATCAGAAATGAGAAAAGTGTTATTTTTTCAACCTTATCGTTCTCTCGCATGAACAAATCTATATGAAAAATGTCCGTCCCATTTTTTCCGCCATACCTTTTATTTTTTTTCCAGTAGTTACATGGACGAAAAAATAAATAATAATAATAATAATAATAATAAATACTCTAAAAAATAAATGAACACAGTGTAGTTAATACAGTAAATACGCTAAGCAAACACAATCCCTTATGACGCAAACACAGCCGTTTATGACGCAAATACAGCCCCTTATGACGCAAACACAAACCTTAATGACGCATACACAACTCCCCACGACATAAACCCAACCCCACGTGACATCATGTTCGGTAGAGTGGTTTACGGATAATCGGTGACCTGTACAAAATATGACCTTGATTGGGTCCCCCCCTTCACAACTTTAATCTCCAACATTGTCTAAATAATATCAGGATTGGATGATTAGGTCATAGTAATCCCCAGCCTAATGTATGTGTTAGGATTGGTATCTTAAATCCTAATAAGTCCTTTGGCATTGCCTGAATCACATCAGGATTGGGGGCAGGACTTCCTTTGACCCCAGCCTAATCAAGATATTAGGAGTGGTGGATTAGGGGTAGGTTCCAATCCCGTGTTTAATTTATTCATTAGAAATGGGAATTGAGAAGTAACTTAACAATATGACTGGTTAAAGACGAAAGAAAACCTAACCTAACCTAACCAGTTAAAACACAGGTGGAAAAATTTCACGTAGGAAGAATATTTGGGAAATCGGGATCTTGAACGAAGAACTGACGAAGCATAGAGGCATTAGTGGCAGCTGCTACCTCCCTCTCACACGCCCATGATGCCATGTTTGTGTGGGCTGCCCTGCTTATGTGAGCTGTTTTGTTTGTGTGAGCTGCCTTGTTTGTGTGGGCTGTTTAGTTTATGTGAGCTTTCTTGTTTGCAAATGGACCAATTTTACAACCACCCCGACAAACACACCCAACCCGATCCGACCCGACTCAATTCGACCCGTTACGATCCGACCTCTGACTACCTACGTTATTAGACTCGGGGGTTAATTCCGTCAGAGCAACACTCTATACGGAGTAAATTAGGGCAGATTAATTACGTTCTTACCGGTGACCAGAAGACCTTGAAGTAGGGTTAATTATTGTATACGGTGAGAGAGAGAGAGAGAGAGAGAGAGAGAGAGAGAGAGAGAGAGAGAGAGAGAGAGAGAGAGAGAGGCCTATCCCAGAACCAATTTTTTTATAGCGTTATTGAATATCGCCTTAGGAACCGACAACTAAGATAAAATATATATATTTTTTGAACTGTGTTGTATAATTTCCAAAACATTTTTTCCATCAGGATTTTCTAAAAAAGATTATGGAATTTTTAATGGGAATATTAATAAATAATTTGAGATTAATCAAACTTAATAGCCAATAAATAATACTTTTATATTATGTAAAACCTCACAGCTATGTCGCGGTTATGGAAAATTTAAATAAAACCTGAGATTTTAATTATTTTTTAATGGAAAATTAATGTATAATTTTGACATTAATCTTAGGTTTTTACACAATAAAATTTGTTTTAATAATTTTAAAAATCAGGTACGGCGCGTGTCTTAAAAAATTCATTTAAAAACTAATTACTGCGGATTTATGTAAAATTTTGATATGGGTCTAAGGTTCATTTTTTTAGTTATCAAAGAACAGTGTTGATGTCTAATCTCGCAGCTAAAACAAGCGAATGAAAATTTAACAACCTCAGATAAAACTACAACCACAACAACGATAACTTCAACCACAACTACAACCATTACTATCATAACATTATCTACAAATATAACCAACATTTTCTAATAATTTCACTACAAACACAACTTCCAAAACAATAACCACAACAATTATATCTTCAGCTACAACTACAACATACATAATCCATTAATTTTAACCAATACTTCCACTAGAACCAACGTTTTCCATTAACTTAAAATACATCAACAACCAAAACTTCATAACCACAACTTCACAACCACAACAACTACTGGACAGCTTCGTACCAAAATCCACGTTTCTGTTATGTATGTCCAGTATAATTTAACCTCTGATTTTTACCTCATAATTCACACATAAATAATTCATGGTCGTATAATTTTCTACTTCAAAACTTTGTTACTTTCAGCCACCTTATATATGAAAGATATCTATACTGTGTGTGTCCTATATCGTGTTTTCAAAATATAATCTATACAGCATTCTCCTATACGGTAAAGCCTATACCGCAACGTCTATATTATGTAATGTGTCCTATATATTCTATACTGCATTCTATAACCCTATATGTATCCTACATATCCTCTGCTGCATCCTATATTCAATCGTGTGATTTAATGTACAGTTAGTTATGTATCAAACTGTAGTGTGTTAAGTGAACAGTGTCGTGCCGCGAATTGATTTAAGTAATTCATTTATTGTCAACATACTTACACTGGGGAATCTGTTTTATAAGTAAATGAAATAAATCACCCTATTCCAATTTGTATATTAAACGACTTATATAAGTAACCTCATCTCAGCTACCATTAATACACCAACCATTAGTCACTTAAGATTATGAAACTATTAATCATAATTACCATTAAAGGACCATCCATTAAAACCTTAAGAATATGAATTAAATTCCAAAATATTCCTCCGCTCTCAGATTCTGTTGACCCGTCCGCCATTGTGGGGTCTGCGGGAGGTTGCCGGGTAGTAAATATTACAAATTATGGGTATTTGCGGAGATTTATTTCCGCCCGGGTGCAGAATTTGGCTAAAATAACGACCGGACGGAAGCTTAATACATCTTTATCGTTCCACTGCAACAACGAGAGAGAGAGAGAGAGAGAGAGAGAGAGAAACACACACACACACACACACAAAGGAGGTAATGTATATCGACCTATGCATCAGGAGGTATTGTGTGTATATGAAGTCCACACTACATCACTATTGATCTTTTAACAACTTGCTAATGTGTACACACGTGGGCGTAAATCTGGTGGTGTCGATACTTCTAGCAAGCGTATCAATATATGTCTTTGGTAATGTACGTTGTTGAAAGGGTAAACAACTTGATGTATTCTCCAGGTTTAAATATTTCATAGGTATACCGTATAAATAAACAGTACTAATAATAAAACAAATAAAAGACAGATATGAATGGAAGATATAGTGTGAGAGAGAGAGAGAGAGAGAGAGAGAGAGAGAGAGAGAGAGAGAGAGAGAGAGAGAGAGAGAGAGAGAGAGATCCAAACCAAATTAAACAAAAACAATAGACAGAGATATGTAAGAAACAACACAGAAAACCATAAAGACCAAACTACAGACACAACGATAAAAAAATACACACAAAAGAACGAAAAGTTAAAAACACAAACTCAGAGGGAAAGATACGAAGATAAATACAACTAATCCAAAAACGTATACTCCAAAACATGCAAATCCCATGCAGTTGATCACTACAATCAAACGGAATCGCAAATAAACACGGTGCGCAGGTAAGACCCCAGGTGAGAATCTACCTGGCCCGCTGCACCTGGCGACATGGTAGCAATTTCAGAAATCCTGAGCTCACAAACATTCAAATAAAGTGAAGCATAACAAAAAATAAACACTATCAATGGTTTTATGCGGATTTATTCGAATCAACACAGAAAGAAATCGAAGCTTCAGTCTGTGGGTTGGTTAGAGCGACTCCTGGTGGGTGACAGGAAGTGGGTGGTGGTAGGAATGTCTGTATTTGGTAGTGGTTAGTGGGGGTAGTAGTAGTGGTGGTGGTGGTTAGTGAGGGTAGTAGTAATGGTGGTGGTAATTAGTGGGGGTAGTAGTAGTGGTGGTGGTTAGTGGGGGTAGTAGTAGTGGTGGTGGTAATTAGTGGGGGCAGTAGTAGTGGTGGTGGTAATTAGTGGGGAGTAGCAGTGGTGGTGGTTAGTGGGAGTAGGGGTGGTGGTAGTAGTGGTGGTTACTGGGGTGTAGTGGTGGTGACAATGAGTAATAATTTTATGTAAACACCAAGGTGGGGTCGAACCCTGGTCTACCTGTATGAGAAATGGGAGTCGGAATTCCACCTTGCAATACTTATACTCATATAGCACACACACACACACACACACACACCTTACACATCCTCTACCCCGTCAATCCACACAAATTACCACTCCCTCGACAATGTCATCCTCTCAAGACCACTTACTTCAACGCACCGCAGCCACCTCAACGCTCCACCTCAACGCTCCACCTCAACGCCATCTCAGGCAGCTTGTCACTTACCTGTAAAGAAACAGAGAATGGGATTAGTTTCTTGATTATTTTTCATTTTTTTATTTTTTCCTTAGTATTTAAAATACAACAAAAATACAATAATTTTATACTTATATCAGTATTGTTAAATGTACCAATAAATAAGCATAAGAAAATAGATAGAATCATGTGTCTAGGGATATATATATATAATAAATACAAAAATATAAATAATAAGGAAACATACGTAAACACACATATTAATATATAAGCTAGCAGTATATGATGAAATTAAGCATAGAAATAAAGTGAAAAATAAATAAGTTATATATAAAATGAAACGAGTAAAAATAACTACATTAATGAATAAAAATTAAAAAAAAATAGAGTAATTTTTATCCAATATAAAATCACAAACCACTAAATTTTATAGTTAATAAATATATCAATATAACTTTCTTCATATCACTTAAAAAATCAAGATACAGGGTGTCTCATAAGATACATACACACACTGCCTTACAGATGTTCATGGCTCTTGTGTGAATGTTTGTATTACAAGAGCACTAAAAATATTGTCCTCACATGTTAATTTAGGTCTTGGAAACTCTGCCCCAAGTTTGAAGTCATTCAAGCTCATGGTTCCGAAAAAAAAATCAAAATTCCGTACGAAAATAAAAAGAAAAGCAATAAGAAAACTTTCCTTAAAAATATATATTTTCCTTATATAAATAGAGACTAATAGTGATACCATTATAAACTATAATGGAAACAAGTTTACGAATGACGATTCATATTATTAGTAAATACAAGTATAAAAACCAAATGATAAAATTGTGGCTATTTCAACTCCTTCAGTCCACCGACTTAACCCCTTCAGCACGATGCTTGTTTTAACCCTCTAAATACAATGTCTTAACCCTTTGAATGTGATGTCTTAATCCTGTGAGTAAGAAGACAGTGTACTCAAGGGGTTAAGACATCTGAAGACCAAAAAATACGTACCATCATCTAATGCCACAACTCCTAGAAGTAATGTAAAAGAAATAAGGCATAATTCTTTGCCATGGATGTTGATGATAAACAAAATAATTTTTTTTTTTAACATACGAAAAGTCTTAAGAAGATCATGCCATGTGTTTTGTAGTGTAAATAACAAGTTTAATTAATCTCCCCCCCCCCCCCCAAGAATAAATGTAAAATTTTGCTATAAAAATGATAGATTTAGAGAATTATTTTAAACATAATAAAAATTTAAAATAAGAAAAGTCAGCCTAAAATATTCTCTCTTCAGTCAAATTACCTGGTAATCTCCGAAAACGAATAAATTAAAACAAAAATCATAAAAAAATCAACAATCAGATAATTAATATCACACAAAAATAAAAGTAATTACGAACTAATTGCCAACAATCCTGTATAGTGCATCTAAGGCCACCGTACCAGGGACATAATCTCTGAAAATGAAGAAATTACAAGAAAAATCTCTCCATGAAAAATGATCAAAATAGGGAATGTAAAAGTTGGATTTGGGGAGATCCTTTCCGCCTGTCCGCGCGATTTGACCCTGTCTCACCTCCCTACCCACGCCGGCACCTCCACCCCCTCCCCCACGACACTGGCAGAGGAGGAGGAGGAGGGTACAAGGAAGGGTCGAAGGATCAGGGGATGAAGGAGGAGGTGGAGAAGGAGGTGAAGGGTACAAACAAAAGGTCGAAGAATCAGTGGGAGGAAGAGGAGAAAGAGAAGAGGGAGGAGTGCGCGGGAGGGGGGAGAAGGATCAGAGGGTAAAGGAGGAAGAGAGAGAGAGAGAGAGGGAGGACACGAGGGGAGAGGGATAAGAGGGCGTGCGAATGGGAGGAAGCGAGAGGGTAGAGAGAGGGAAAATCAGACGGGGAGGGAGAGGAGAAAATTAGCTGAGGAATATACGTACGAGAGAGAGAGAGAGAGAGAGAGAGAGAGAGAGAGAGAGAGAGAGGTTAAGAAGAAAAAATGAGAGAAAGAGAACACACACACACACACACACACACACACACACACAGACACACACACACACACACACACACACACACACAGACACACACACACACACACACACACACACACACACACAGACACACACACACACACACACACACACACAGACACACACACACACACACACACACACACACACACGCACACACACACACACACACACACACACACACACACACACACACACACACGCACACACACACACACACACACACACACACACACACACACACACACAACACACACACACCACACACACACACACACACACACACACACACACACACACACACACACAGACACACACACACACACACGCACACACACACACACACACACACACACACACACACACACACACACACACACACACACACACAATACGTACCCAGAAGTGAAAGTTTCTCCTTCCTTCCTTCCTAATATTTACGTGCTTTTCATATCTTTTTCAGCTGTACAAAAACATAATATTTTCAATTTAGGTTTCAACTCTAAATGAATTTCTTAAAAAGAATAAACAAATGATAAAATACAGCGAAAATGCACGAGGTTTCTTTATTCTAGAGTCAAGAGAAAAATCCCGAATCTTGTTTTTAAATAATAAAAATTTGCATATAAAAATCTTAATTAGTAAAATAAAATCTTAAATATTTTTCTTATAAATACTTTAACTGATCGTTAATAACGGAGACATTAATAAATATAGAATTTTAAAGTTTGAGGACAAAAATTTTTTAACAACTATGACGAATCAAAAGTGATGATAACGAGTCTCTCTCTCTCTCTCTCTCTCTCTCTCTCTCTCTCTCTCTCTCTCTCTCTCTCTCTCAAACAAACAAACAAACAAACCAATTTCCAAAAAACAAACAAAAACTATCACTACAGAAGATAGACAACAAAAAATAAAAATCCTAACCCATCAAGAATAAAGACATCCCCGAGACGGCGAGCTAATGCAGGTACCTAAATTAATTAAGATTCTCGACGCTTGACACGGAAGTTCAAAGAAAAATATTGTCAAAAGGTTGATGTCAATATTTTACAGCATAAAACGTAAAGCACTACACTACTCCGGGTACAAATGCTGCCCCTGCCGAGATATACCTGTCTAGTAGGATAATCAAAGGAGATATACCTGTCTAGTAGGATAATCAAAGGAGATATACCTGTCTAGTAGGGTAATCAAAGGAGCTATACCTGTCTAGTAGGATAATCAAAGGAGATATACCTGTCTAGTAGGATAAACAAAGGAAATATACCAGTCTAGTAGGATAATCAAAGGATATATACCAGTCTAGTAGGATAAACAAAGGAGATACACCTGTTTAATAGGATAATAAGAGGACATAAATGTGGAGTATCATAAACGAAGATTCTTGTAGTATTATTATGATTGAAAATTAATAAATCAAATGGTGTTGGCAATATATCAAAATGTTTCTCACCTCAGATATACTGTACCTGTAAGTGTCTAGTAAGAGTCTTGCAATGCTACAATGATTGCAACTGGTTCATAAACATACCCGCAATACTGGATGGTAACATAAATATACCCTGCGGTGTTATCCCCTGTCCAAAACATACACCTCAGATATACCAGAGAAATTGTGATATTGCAAAGCGGCATAAAGAGGCTTGCAATGTTGTATTGATTGCAACAGGTAAAAGAACATACCTGCAATATCGTATCGACAGGTATTGAATATACCAAGCAGTCATCTAGCTATCAATGTAAAATATATCCAGATATAAATTCAAAACAGCAAAACTATGTAGAGCTGTATTGAGGGTAAATGAATATACCAACAGTGCTGCAACTCCTGCAATATTGTACTGATAGCAATTGAATATACTAACTGTGCTTTGTTTATCAGCGCAACATATACGAGTGGGAATAACTGCAGTTTAAATAATAAAAAAGTACCTTAATAGTACACTGACAGTAAATGAATATACTAATTTGTAGTAAGTATATCAGTGCAATATATTCTCTTGTGTAAGTGGAAAACAATAACAAGACTCTGTTGGAGTTGTCCGATCATTATAATATATACACGTAAGTATAAAACTAACCTAACCATAACAAAGTAATACTACACTGATAGTAACTGACTATACTAATTTGTGTTACGTGTATCAGTACAATATATACTCCTTGGTAATATAGCATCAGTATAATCAAAACACCGTATTGCTATACTGATAGTAATAACTGTATACAGTATACCGACCGGTGTGTCACTCACAGTAAAATATCTACCTAGGCATAATTACCAAGGTGCAGAAGCAACATTCCAGTCTTGTCATGTCGCATCGATAACAACTTAATTTACCATTACAATCGATGTCAAAATTTTACATGTTGTACACCGAGGTGCAATCTTTGGGAAATTACGTAATGAATACTTACTGTTGCTCTACAATAAAATTGCAATACTGATACTTACGAGTACTCACGAAATCAAATGTAAGATTGCATAATAAATTTGGGCAATCGCTGTCAATGCAAATTTTGACATATTAATGCTTGCAATTTTCTCTACGAGAAAATGTAAATATTTACTGTGCAACTGTAATCTGTGTAAAATTCTATAAAGCAAAAGAGTGTAAAATTTGACAATGTTTGTGTAATTATTTCATTGATAAATGCAGGTGTTTGATCAGTCGCTTTTAATGCAACATTGCACAAAATTTTACACCGAATGTCCGTGCAATTACTGACTGATAAACGCAGGGGCCTGTGTCCTGCAGCTAATGTAAGTTTGGACAATCCTTACTAAAGCAATTTTGCAATAATAGCAACTGTAAGTATAAACTTCACCGTTCACAATGCAACAATTCACAATTAATTCCTGAAACTGAGCAACTAATACTTGGTTTACATCAATGTAAAATCTAGCAATTAAACTGGCCAGAAGTAATGTTCTCACAGCAGCAGTAATGGAGATCTGGCAATATATACATGAAATATTCTAATTCGCATGAGAGAAAATCCTGCATTTAGAGAAAGGACTAATGTTAACAGAATTGAAATTGAATTCCTTCAGTCCAGCGATAATGAAAATTTAACAAAAAATTATTAATAAAAATCTCCTTAGTAATTCTTAAAGAACCTTCAATTGTTTTCGTAACCAGTGTAGGGCATACTGGCACACAAAATGCTCTAATGCAACATGACCCATCCACGGAACACAGCTCAAAATATATATATAAGTTTTCTTTCAGGCTTGACCTTTGACCTCATATACTCCATCAAAAGGAAAAAAAAAACTAAACAATAGTCGGGGGAATAATATCAAGGTACAAACCTGACAAGTTGCAAATTAATTGACTCAAAATCAAAGGAGTTGGTATTATTTGTTGATTATTTGTTAAAAGAAAAAACAAGAATGGTAACGTTTCACTCTTTGAGGAGAGACGCAATAGGGAATAAAATAATAATAATAATAATAATAATAATAATAATAATAATAATAATAATAATAATAATAATAACAGCAACATAACCTTATAACTCAACAAACACAACTATCTGAAAATAGCCTCAGACTCTCTCACACCACACAGATACATCCTCCAGCCAATTGAAGCTCGAGATTCGTTCTTTAGACTTATAAAAAACCAGCAGCTTACAACGACCCCCACATGAAGTGTTCTTGTACCCTGACTTACACACACACACACACACGCGTAGATCTTCACAGTACTTACGACCATCTCCTCCCCTTTCCCCATCCCCCTAAACACGTCAGGATTCACACCCCTTCCCCCTCCCCCTTCCTCAACCTCTCAGGCAATGATTTTATCTCACCTCAAATCTCTCACGCTCTACGGCGTCCAAGCTGGGAAGGAGGGATGGAGAAATGGGGGGAAGATTGAGTAATAAGGAGAAGGAATAATAAAGACGGGAGGGAGTAAGGGGATGGGTGAAGGTCGGGACATAGAGGGAGGAAAATAGATGGATGGGTAAGGGGACGGAGAAAGGAGGATTGAGGGTAGCAAGATCTTATTATCTAAATTCGGGTCTAAATATCAAAACCCAAAAGGGAGAACCAGTGTGTGTGTGTGTGTGTGTGTGTGTGTGTATGTGTGTGTGTGTGTGCCCTGTCTGTGTGTATGTGTGTGTGTGTGTGTGTGTGTGCCCTGTCTGTGTGTGTATATTCCGGGGCCACGATAAGGAGATCTGTTGAGAGGAGAGAAATGGGATTTAGCTTTGAGCAATTCCCACCACTAGACTGCGGCAGCTCTCGCCAGGCTGCAACAAATAGAGGAATAAAATAAATTTGTTATGTAGGGGGGAATTAGAATTGACCTGTAAATGTAAAGGAAGATTAATAGGGTGTAGTCAATGTTACTACGTGTGTGTGTGTGTGTGTGTGTGTGTGTGTGTGTGTGTGTGTGTAAAATGGTTTATGCTACATGACTACCTGTTAAGAAAATAAGTCAGACAACAATTTTTAACACACACACACACACACACACACACACACACACACACACACACACACACAAAGTACTCCGGTTTCCTCCTGAATAACAAGCCGACGAGAGACTTAACTCAGCAGCTATGAAGTGGAGATGAGGGCGAGGAACAGCGAAATAAATCAAGAGAAAAGAACAAAACGCAGAAAAGAAAAAAGAAACAGTAAGCGAAAAGTTGAAGGAGGAAGAGGAGAGCGGAATATAAGTGAGGCAACTTTCTAAAGAAAAGTAGGAGAGAGAGAGAGAGAGAGAGAGAGAGAGAGAGAGAGAGAGAGAGAGAGAGAGAGAGAGAGAGAGAGAGAGAGAGAGAGAGAGATGTTCAAAAGCCAAGTGAAACAAGTATAGAAAGACAGGTGGCACAGGTATTTTAAACACCAGGTAACCAGCCATTCAAACCCAGGTGGAACAGGCCCGGGACAGAAGTTCAGAAAACAATCGGAACAGAGCTTAGACGCAGCAGCAGCAGGAGGAGAGAGAGAGAGAGAGAGAGAGAGAGAGAGAGAGAGAGAGAGAGAGAGAGAGAGAGAGAGAGGGGGGGGGGGGAATAGAGAGAGATAGAAAGAGATTAAGAGAGAGAGAGATGCTCTAGTCTAACGGGAGTGTGAGAGACAAAAGTATCCCTCAAGAAAGAGTTAAGTTGATGATGAGTTTGGCAGGAGTCTGAGTACTTACTGGTGCGAAAACTTAAAGAGATCTTTCTGGTGAGTCGCAAAGACCAGGTGAGGAGAAGAAGAAGAAAGGGGCAGAGGAAGAGAAGGAGGAGGAAGAATAAGATAAGCATACGGAGAACAACAACGTACAGAAGTTGAGAAACAGACGAGGAGAGAACGGGAGAAGATGGAAGAACAAGAAGGGGACAATATGAGGAGGAAGAAGAAGAAGAAAAAGAAGAACAAGAAAAGATAAAGAATATGAAAGATGAGGTGGGAGGGAAAATAACTTACTACCCAAGGAGAGAAAGATAATGGTGAGGAGGCAAGAGGTGGTTTGGAGGAGAAGAAGGAGGAGGAGCACATGGAAGACGAAGGAGGAGGAGGAGGAGCACATGGAAGACGAAGAGGAGGAGGAGGAGGAGGAGGAGCACATGGAAGACGAAGAGGAGGAGGAGGATATGATAAAAGAGGTGGGAGGTTAACAACTTACCGCCAAAAGAACAACAAGAAATTGATGAGGTGAACACGGGAAAATATTGGCCAAGTCCAGTCTGACACTTTCTACCCCTCCCTCTCTCACACACACACAAAAACACACACACACACACACACACACACACACACACACACACACACACACAGCAGGATATTTCAGGTGAGATTAAGATGTGGTCTAGAGGAAGGTGGATGAGTAGTGTTGAGCTAATAGTGCCCAGTTATGCCCCCTAGGTCTACCTGCTGCCACAGTTAAAACCAGTTGGACTTGGGTGTGGCGTGGCGCGGCAACCTTGTTAAGTTAGGGACGTATTGTTAAACCATAATTGAATGTTGTCTCGTACCTGTGTTAATTAGTACCGAGGGAGTCAGGTGAGTGGGGGAGGTAAGAGAGACGAAAAAAGGATTATACCAGCAAAGATGCGAACACTGAACATAGGCAACGAAGAAACTATTAGTCAAGCTATAAAGATGCAACAAACACTAAAATTTTGCAAGAAGGAAGCAATGAAAAAATGTACATCTAAGAAACAGACTAAACATTTGCAACAAAGAAACAAGCAGCCTTAGGAAAAAATTGCAACAAAACCTACACGCTGCAACACAGATATAAACTTAAAATTTTACAACACAACTCAAAACATTACCAAAGAAAAGCAAGAATTTGACAACAAAGAAACAACACACAAATGAAACTCTAACCATTTGCAACAATATAACACTGAACAAAATTGCAACAAAAATTCTAATATGCTGCAACAGCCGAGGAAGATTCACACGCAGATACTCAGAGAATTTAAGTAAATTGTTATCTTGACTGAGGATGAAAGAATGCACCCACTTAAGGTACAGGCCAAGTGCAATTTCGACGCCATTTTGGGAACAAAGTTTAGGTAGAATTTTTTCAGGACAAAATAGCTTAAAATAAATAAGTTGACAACACAAAAAATAACTTAAAACCGTAAGAAATTAAACCACAAAAATTCCCCCTCCCCCCATAAAAAAAAATCTAGAAAACATAATGACTATAAACCACTAAATAACTAAAACCACAATATATAAATCGAAACCCAATAAAACAACTTTAAACCTTAAATACAACAACTTAAAACCACATAAAATAACAATTAGAAACCAAATCAAACTTAAACCTAACACAATAACTAGAAACCGCAAGAATAACATCTCAAGAACGCAAAACTTGACTAAAAAAAACTAAAAAAATGCACTAGAAACCCACAGACTTAACAACCTGGATTAGGTACACAAATTAGGGTAGACCCAATCATAATAAAGACGATCCACCTTAACACATACAGTACAGCACACGACTGGGAGGGGATGAGAGTGGGGGGTGACTATGACTGTGAGAGTGAAGGTGAGTGTAAATGAGTGTGCAGGTGAGTGAAGCTGGCAGCATGGTGGAATGAAGGTGAGGTGGCGGAGGTGAGTGGAAGTGATATTACAGGTAGAAATGAGAGTGAGATGAGTGAAAGTGATATTACAGGTAGAAATGAGAGTGAGATGAGAGAAAGTGATATTACAGGTAGAAATGAGAGTGAGATGAGAGAAAGTGATATTACAGGTAAGAATGAAAGATGAGATGAACGTAATAATAGAGGTAGAATGAAAGTAAATCCAGGTAGTACGAGAATATAAGTGAGCAGGTGAGAATGAAAGTCAAATTAGGTATAGTCTCCCAACCACAAACCTGGAGATAAAATAACAATTATATAAGATAACTTACAAAATACACTTCACACTTATAAGTACTTCTGGAGGTCACTACTAAACATACTTAAGACTAATAAGTAATTTTGGAGATGTATTTACTAAACCCACTTAATTAAACCCAAATGGCTACATCTCCTAATTGGTATACTAAATCACCACCTAATTTGGGTATTTGATAGTTTATACACTAGTTATATACTTGGCATAATTCACACTTATACTGCAAGTAGCTGAGAAGGTCCTGGTCAAGGATATCCTCTCTCTCTCTCTCTCTCTCTCTCTCTCTCTCTCTCTCTCTCTCGCAAGCTCTCCAAGTCAGGGTGGGATAAAAAAAATGGGAGATGAATTAATCCAAAATGTGGTGTGGGGTGAGAGGTGGTGGTAGGAGAGAGAGAGAGAGAGAGAGAGAGAGAGAGAGAGAGAGAGAGAGAGAGAGAGAGAGAGAGAGAGAGAGAGAGAGTGTTTAGTATGCTGCTTGGGAGAGGCGCAGGAGGAACTGAAGTCTTTGGTGAGTGAATTTGGAGTGATGTGTGAGAGAGGGAAGCAGAATGTTAATGACGGCAGGAAGAAAAAGATGAGGTGGAGGAGGAAGAAGGAAGGTGTTTGGGAGGGAAGAGTCTAGGAGGAGGCGGCGTTTTGAAACAAGTGTTAAATGGGTAAAATGATGAAGAGGATTCGTTATTATTGAAAGAAAATATATATTCTCTCAGGGGCATAGCTCTCTCTCTCTCTCTCTCTCTCTCTCTCTCTCTCTCTCTCTCTCTCTCTCTCTCTCTAAGTCAAGAAAAACAAACCCGACTGCTTGAGGCCCCCAGTAGTGAAAGAGTAGAGCAGGCAAGAAAACAAAGCAGGTAAGCAGATCAGTCTAGTAGAGCTGGCAAACAGTGCAAGCAGGCGGATCAGTCTAACAAAGCTGGCAAGAGAAACAAGGAACAAGAGCAGGCAAGCGGAACAGGCAAGCAAGGTATTCAAGCAGAGCAGTCAAGCAGACCAGGAAATAGAGCTTGCAAGCAGGAAAAGTATTCATTCTGCTTCTGCTGACAGTTGTGAAATTCCCAGAGTTGGAACAATTTTAATGATTAAAAGGGGTGAAACTTGGCTGTGAGGCTTTGGAATACTAAATCTGAGCGTCCATGTTCGAGAGCTGGGAGGGAGAGAGAGAGAGAGAGAGAGAGAGAGAGAGAGAGAGAGAGAGAGAGAGAGAGAGAGAGAGAGAGAGAGAGAGAGAGAGAGAATAACATTATGGGGAGACGTAAAACGAAAGGAAAGTCACAAGTGGAAGAGAAGATGAATGGAAGATGATTGAGTATTATAATGAGTATATTCAGAGGAGGAGGAGGAGGAGGAGGAGGAGGAGGAGGAGGAGGAGGAAGAACAGAGGGGCGACAATTCTGTAATTTGTTTTTATATCTCACCTAAAATTCTCCCTTATACCTAACCTGGTACCTGTACCTCACCTGTACCTGTACTCTACATGTACCTGTGTCTCACCTGTACTTGTACCCCACTTGTACCTGTATGTCACCTGTACTTGTACCCCACTTGTACCTATATCTCACCTGTACTATTACCCCACTTGTACCTGTTTCTCACCTGTACCTGTAACTCACCCTACCGCACCTGTACCTGTAATTACTGTATTAAACTAACCCCTACCTGCACTGTCGTCACAAGAGATAACTTCACCTCGCACATTCAAAACCGGTTTCCCGACACTAATGTAACAGGCGACAACAAATTTGCAACAACGAGTAAGATGCAATATTGCAAACTTAAATTTTGTGTGAATATGGCACAGTAATTGAAGGTAAAAATTCTGCACAAAATACCGGAGAGAAATGCCGGGTAATATTTCGCTGTGAATACCGCCTCTAATGCGAGCTGCAGGCTTAACTGGGAACATGGTAAAAAAATCCAAAGTTATAATTTTCAACCAGCAAAGGAATGATCGGCTAACTCTACTGTGAATATGACGAGCTTTTGTGAGGCGCCGTTTACTGTAAATGTAACCTTGGAATGTTTTACTGTAAACGTGAGAGAATTTGTTAACTGTGACTCAGGAATATTGTAAATGTGAAAAAAAATTATTGTAATTTACATTTTCGGTTTAATGATTTATATCAAAATATGACACACACACACACACACACGCTTCTCTTCTACCCACCCAGAAACTCTCTTTCCCACCTACACCCACCCTCCCTCACCCACCGTCCTTCACACACCCACCCTCCCTCACCCTCATCTACTTACCACACCTACACCTACCCTCCCACACACACCTACTGTACACCCACCCTCCTTCACACACTCACACCCACCTTCCCTCACACACCCAGCGGAAACGGTTTCTTTTCACAGGAGTTCCAAGACGAAGAAAAGCTTTTTATTCCAAGGTAGAGATAAATAGCGCAGGAAAAAAAAACAAAGACGCACTAGCGGCTGAACATCGCAAGACGAATCGCTCCTCATTTGTTTCTATTAAAAGGATTTAATAGTCCATGAACTTGGGTACGTATTCTTAAAGGTTTTCTACAGTAATTTCGTCCCTAAGCTGAAGTATGAAAGAATGGGATGTCTACAGTAGAGTCTAGTCAGATAAATTAATTTTCTCTCCTTTAACTGGGATGGGAAGGAACGGTCGTCTAGTTAAAGTGGAATTTAGTTATGTACATTAATTTCCGAAGTGAGGTTGAAACAGACGCATTGTTAATGTATCACGAGGTACATTAACACTCTCTCCCTTAACTTAGGTTGAGGGGACGGACGTCTAGTGATAGTGGAGTCTCCTAAGGTAGGTTAATTCTCACCTCTAACCTGGCCTGAGAAAACGAGCGTCCATTAACGAGAGAGTCTTAAGTGTAATTCAACGCCATTGGGGAAGCCCTTTATTGGGTGCGGGTTTAAGTCTAAGCCAATTGGACGTGTACTTACATCTTCATTTTAGGTCAGGATTTTAACGGTAGAGCTTTTGAGAACCCATCCTTGTACCTTAACTCTGGGGTGAAATGGTTTAATGCTCCGCTATATCTTATACGAGTTTTTGAGAACCCATCTTTGTGTCTTAATTAACCCGTAAGTCAACCAGATGTCTACTAAACCTCAGGAATAAAAGTCATCGTACGACCCTTATAGCCATCTTTGTGTCGTAGCTTAAAAGAGACAATTAAATCCCTTCTTATATTCACATTTAAAGGGAAAAATATCTTAAAATCTTCTGAGAATTGATCTTCGTGTCAAACTACCAATCAGAACTTAACAATCTAAATTTAAGATAAAAATATAACACATTTTAAGAATAAATTTTCTCTTGGCCACCAATTAAATATCCATACAACCTTATTTACACAATTAAAATTCAACTTACGACCCTCCGAGAATTAATTTTCGTTATGTAAGTCCCAATGAGAGACATCCTTACATCCTCATTACAAAGGGAAAAAAAAATTAACTTACGACCATTCAAGAATCTGTAGTCTGGACGGTAATGGACACACACACACACACACACACACACACACACACAAAATGAAAAAATACGACGGAAAAAGCAATTAATATACATTTAGCGCGCGATTCATTATCATGGTTTTTCTCCTCCCTCGGCGGCGTATAATTAATGAATATATTTGAAACAGCGCGACGCACCGCCATTATGGAACAATAATTGGTGAAATATTGTGGTATATTTCACCTCCCAGATACATCACCAGTGCATTCACCACGCTGCAACTCTTTCTTATACCATTATATTCAACAGGATGGAGCGCTGTCTTAAACAATATTTTTGCCCTCATAAAACCATTATTTCCACTAACAAGCACCACAACACAACAAGGCAATTTACACTAACAAGCACCACAACACAACAAGGCAGTAACACTAACAAGCACCACAACACAACAAGGCAGCAACACTAACAAGCAACACAACATAACAAGGCAATAACACTAACAAGCACCACAACACAACAAGGCAGTAACACTAACAAGCACCACAACACAACAAGGCAGTAACACTAACAAGCACAACAACACAAGGCAGTAACACTAACAAGCACCACAACACAAGGCAGTAACACTAACAAGCACCACAACACAACAAGGCAGTAGCACTAACAAGCACCACAACGCAAGGCAGTAACACTAACAAGCACCACAACAAGGCAGTAACACTAACAAGCACCACAACACAACAAGGCAGTAACACTAACAAGCACCACAACACAAGGCAGTAACACTAACAAGCACCACAACACAAGGCAGTAGCACTAACAAGCACCACAACACAAGGCAGTAACACTAACAAGCACCACAACACAACAAGGCAGTAACACTAACAAGCACCACAACACAACAAGGCAGTAACACTAACAAGCACCACAACACAAGGCAGTAACACTAACAAGCACCACAACAACCACAACACAACAAGGCAGTAACACTAACAAGCACCACAACACAACAAGGCAGTAACACTAACAAGCACCACAACACAAGGCAGTAACACTAACAAGCACCACAACACAAGGCAGTAACACTAACAAGCACCACAACACAACAAGGCAGTAACACTAACAAGCACCACAACACAACAAGGCAGTAGAGGACACTGGGGCGCGGCGGACGACTGCAAGCTAATCCCGGCCAGTGGTAATAGAATTTGATTTGTTAGCGGGTTTGCCTCTCATTGGCCAGGCCTGGCATTGCACAATATTGCTAGCTTTCCTATGCAATACACGAGTGCTGTTGCAATGGAGTTGTTCTACCCTGTCCTTGCAATGAATGTATTACCCTCTTTCTCAGAATACTTACCAACACTTGCCCTTCTCTTAATGGTTACCAGAGCACAATATTGCAAGCTTTCCCGTGCAATACGCTAGCACCATTGCAATGAAGTTGTTCCAACCAGTCCTTGCAATGAATGTATTACCCATTACTGGTAATATTTATCATTACTTGCCTTCTCTTTATGGTAACCAGTATGCAATATTGCAAGCTCTCGTGTTATACAGCGGATGTAGTTGCAATGTAACACCTTGTATTACTATCTTTGCAATAAATGTATTACCTCCTTCCTGGGATTATTTATAGATATCCCCATTATTGTCCCTTCTTAACAGTTATCAATAAACATCTCTCTTAGCTTTCCTATGCAATACAGAAGTGCAATTGCAAATAGGGTTAATGTACCTCGCCCTTACAACTAAATTTATTTGTCACATCTGGAAGCTGTTTGTCAATGGTAACCTTGTTGCAGTGTTGACGTAAGCCGGTGGTGGGCAAAATTCTTATGCAATACAAGCGCTGCAATAGTTGCTCTAAACTCGTGCTTGCAATAAAGTTAACTGCCTATTTTCTGTGAGGTTTTGTCAGTTAATTTAGGTCATGCAATGTACTGGTATGTTATGTAGGTTAGGGTAGGGTTAGGTTAGGTTAGGTTAGGTTAGGTTAGGTAAAAAATACATTATATCTTTATGTGGGTGTTGACCAATGTAAAATATTGCAAATTCTCCTGTGCAACGCCACTTTCAATGAAATGATTTTACTTCATCCTTGCAATGCCCGTAATTTTTTTCCTGGTAAAATTATCAATGGCCGTGTTGCCTCATAATGGTTGGCTGAGTAGAGAAAAGACATTTTATGAATCATTATGACTGTCTTGTGTTTTGCCCCAGTATGAACGTGATTTTCTCTACTTTTTGTACGTTTTTTTTTTATTGGTTCTGATTTTGTTTTTGTCACGGGTCTAATTTTTTACCTCTCTCTCTCTCTCTCTCTCTCTCTCTCTCTCTCTCTCTCTCTAAACCCTATAAACATATTCAAACAAACAGACGTATAATCAACACCAATAACGCAAACATGAGTGACCGACATCTCCTCTGGAAGGGGGATAAAAAGAGGGGCAAACAACACGGAATAAAACAGGAATAAACAAGAATAAAAAAGAGAAACTAAAAAAAAAACGAATAAAACAGGAACAAGCAACACTGATAAAGATAAACAAACCAACAACACGGAATAAAAGAGGAACAAGTAACACAATACAAACAGGAATAGAAACAAACAAACAACACGGATAAAAAGTAACAAAAGCAATAACAACAAATTATCAATAGGAGTTTGTCAGGCGTGATACTGAAATATCTGAACCCATCAAATTTGTTTTTTTGTTGTAGTTGTAGGTGTGAGTTTTAGCGTGTTGTTGTTGTTGTTGTTGTTGTTGTTGTTGTTGTTGTTGTTGTTGCTGTTGTTGTTGTTGTTGTTGATGATGGTGTTTTTTAGGTTGTTATTTTTTTGTAATTGTATTTGTTGGTGTGTGCTTTTGCTGTAGGAAATATATTACACACACACACACACACACACACACACACACACATATACACACACACACACACACACACACACACACACACACACACACAATAAAAACAAAAACAAATAAAAAACAATATAATTGTCAATTTCGTTCCAATAATTAAACGTTAATCCGAATTTATTTACTCGACCGGACTTTTAGCCTTCAACTGAAATTATATATATATAAACACTTGAGTATGAGGTTCTCTTACGTGATTGGTTCTCTGCGAAACGTATCTCTGGCGTGATTGGTTCTTTGGTAAACATCTCATACGTGATTTGTTCTCAGTGAAACGTATCTCTTCCGCTATTCGTCCTTTGGAAACCTATCCCTTACGTGATTGGTTCTCAGCGAAATATATCCCCTCCGCTATTGGTTCTTTGGGTAAAACATATCTCACACGTGATTGGTTCCTTGGAAAACAAATCTCTCTCTCTCTCAAGTGATTGGTTCTTTCACCAACTTATACAGGAATATTATGGTGAGTGTGAGAGATGAGTGAGTGTACCGGGCGGCTCTCGTACACAGGTAGAGGAGGAGAGGGGAAACGCTCCTATTACGTCACACGGATTTCCTCTCACACACATAACTAAGCTGAATTGAGACTCAGCAAGGAGGAAAATGATTCATCAGCACGAACAACCAGCAACAACAACAACTACAACTATCAACAATACTACAACTAAGAACCATATAAATTATTACAACCAACAATAACAACCACAACAACAACTACTACAACTAACAATATCAACCACAACAACAACTACTACAACTAACAATATCAACCACAACAATATCTACTACAACTAACAATAACAACAACAACTACTACAACTAACAATAACAACAACAAGTGCTACAACCAACAATAACAACAACAACTACTAGTATTATCTGCCCTTCCACCTGTTGCGCCGATAATCAGAATGTCATTTAATGGGAAGTGATTGAACGTGGGCTAATCGATGACGACGTGTGCCGTTTGAAGATCTTAATTATCATGTTAATTGGGAAATACGTATAATGGGCACAGCTATCTACACCCTTGTTGTTATTGAGAGTAATTTGTTTTATGGACATTAGTGAAAGAAACGGATATATTTACCTATCGATGAGAAAATATACTAAAATATACTAGTCTATGTCTCAATCTTTCTGTCTATCTAGCTACTAACACACACACACACACACACACACACACACACACACACACACACGTATACATACAACTCACAGACCTACTTACAGTGATTACCTGTAATTCATATAATGGTTCCAAGTAAATGCTTAATGGTCTTTAGAGATGAAAAATCTATACCAGAAAAACATACGGTAGTTGGTTTTACGAGTAAGTGTAATAAGCTACTGGTTTTACGTCTCTTAGATAAATGAGATATCGATTACTGGGAATGTGATACCTGAAGATAATTTATTTACCGAATATATGTTACTGAATTATCATTAGCAATACTATCAATAAGTTTATTGATATAACTTATGTTTATTATTATTATTATTAGCATCGTCATTTTCTTGTTATTGTTGCCATTATTCTTTAATAAAATTAGTGATATTTCTACCATTACCCTCATTATTACCTTTACTGTTTTTATTATTATTACTATTATCATATTATCATATTATTATTATTATTATTAATATTATTATTATTATTATTATTATTTTATTGTTCTGAATGTTATACGAACACAAACCAGTAATCAAACTAATATTGAATTTGTACACGATTATACTAACACCTACTAAAAAAACAAACAAGATTACAATAATACATAACATTAAAAAAATCATAAAAAATCATATAATTACAAATGTATGTAAATTAACATTCACTACAAATGTACACATTTTTTTTATAATACACGACAAAGAACTCATAATTATATCTTACACAAACGTACACAAACCATATCTAACAATCAACACCAAAAACGCACATGAATAAAGCACACACACACACACTGCCCCTGGCGTGACCGTAATCTGTAATCGCCTCGTTAATGGCTATTCGCTAATCACAATAAACAATAAACTCTATTAGCGGGACATAAATTCACAAAATAATTACTTACCTGTCTGTACACCTCATTGATTATAACTCATAAATATCATGAGGAATAACTGGTATAACAGGTATGAGGCATAGCAGGTATGAGGCATAGCAGGTATAAGGGATAATAGGCATAAGGTATAACAGGCATAAGGGGTAACAGGTATGAGGAATAACAGGTATAATGGGTGACAGGTATGAGGGATAACAGGTATAAGGGGTAACATGTATAAGGGGTAACAAGTATAAGGAATAACAATATCATAATTAGAAGACCTGATGTGGTATAATTACAGGTATGTGGTTCTAAATTAATTACTCTACCTGCACCATCCCCCCCCCCCCCCTCTCTCTCTCTACTGATCCTATCTACTTTAGGATTGGGGCCCACAGTTTGTGTTCCTAGGTTAGGTTAGGTTAGGTTAGGTTGGGTTGGGTTAGGTTAGGTTAGGTTAGGTTACACTTATTAGCAACATCTCCTAAACACAATCCACACGATTCACTTTACAATACAATTCTCCACCACTACCAAGCGCCGCATCACTTCCAATCAGTAAATCCTTAAACAATATTCACACAGTTTCTCTCTCCCAAACTTTCAATGAAAAACAGTAATTTGGAAGAGAGTTTTGACTGCTCTTCTGTTACGAAGTTTACACCGTAATTTGACACAGCTTCCGGGCAGACTGGCTGTGGCAATTAAAAAAATAATAATAATAAATAAATAAATATAACAAACAAGAAAAATAAATCAAATTAAGTTTAAACTATTTCTTGCCTTTTGGTGACTCCGAATGTAAGGTCTTGGAGGGGTTGAGAAGTGTGGTTTTCGCCTTTCAGTATATTGTTGGTGATTATTGAGAGGGTGAGACAGGTGAAGCCCTCGTTTATCAGTGTCCATCATATTTTGTATCGTGATAATCTTTAATAATAATAATAATAATAATAATAATAATAATAATAATAACCAGAGAGTCAACACCTCTCCAATGGTCAAATTTAATGAGTTCCAATCCTTATCACGTTAAGTTAGGATGGGACCTACCAGAACTGAGGCCCTATTTTGACACACACACACACCTTCTCCTCCCACCGTCTCACACACACACACACACACACACATACACACACACACAAAGATCACCCATACACACATAAATACACCTTCCAATCACACACAAACTCACATCCTCCCTTCGTGCGTTGGCGAGGTTGTCCCTTTAATTCACGGCCTGGCCAAGCCTTCCCCTTACTCCCAATGGGACAGTAAATTATCAGAAACTGTTGCGCCTGTTATTTGGGACCTGGGGTTAGGGGTGAGGGGTAGGTGGGGGGGGTTGTAGGGGTATGGGAGATAGGGGAGGAAGGTTGAGGAGGGGTAGGAGGGCTGAGGGGGTTAAGGGAGGGAGGTAGAGGGGGGGAGGAGGGGAATCAGGGGTGAGGGGAGACCATGAGACATCAGAAATTGCAAAAAAAAAATTGTTGTTATTTTCCTTAATTTATTCTTTCATCGGTTCCTTTTTTATCTACTCTTTCCCATTTTTATTTGTGATTTTCATTTTCATTATTTCATTTACTCATTCGGTTTAGTTTATTCCAGTTTTCTGTTCATCATAATTACCGTAGTGACCATTTTTTTTTTATTATTATCTCTTAGTAATTTCATCTATATTTCCTCTCTTTTCATTCGAATTCCTTGATTATTCTATTTATTATCTTATTCCCTTACAACCACTGCTTCGTGATCTTTATATATTCATTCATTTCTCTTCCTGTCAAAGTGTTTATATATTAACTCTCTCTCTCTCTCTCTCTCTCTCTCTCTCTGTGCATTCTTTCCCATCCTTTTCCTTATTTTTCTGCTTCTCTTCTCTCTTCTTTCCCTCTCGCCTTTCTATTCTCCCTTCCTCCATTACCTTAAAAACCCATAGAATAAAAATCCCCACAAAAACACCTAAAAGAAAATAATACGTCAACTCACAAACACAAAAAAACACCTTAAATAAAATTCCCACAAACGGACTTTAATTAAAAAACAAAAAAATCTTAAAATCTCCCCCAAATCCCATGAAATATTAAAATCCTCCATAATAATTTTTATTTTAAACCTCCTTAAAAACTCTAAGCCCCTAACATGCCACAAAAACCATAAACCCCCAAATCCCTAATTTCCCCAAAGAATTTTAACCTTCAAAAAATCCCTTACATCTCAAAATCCCTAGAACTCCCTTCTCCAAAAATTCAGTCACTCCAAAAAATCACTAACCTCTAAAATTCCCTAAGACTCTCCTTCCAAAAACTCCCCAAAAGTTACCATCTATCCAAAAAAATCCCTAAAATTCACCCCTCCCCCCCCTCCCCCCACAAAAAAAATCCCTAATCCCCTAAAAAAAAAAATCACAAACTCCTCAGAAGATGATATTAAAAAAAAAAGAAGCCAGGAATCGAACCCCCGGAGGCACAAGTATCTGGGTGTCGTGTCAGAGCCGCGATGCCAATAATCAATAAGAACGTTAGAGGAGTCAACAAAACAACGGAAATTGGCTGGAGGTGCTGGGAACGGCGGCCCCAACCCACGATAACCAACCAACACCAACCTACAAGAGCAACGGAAGAGGAAAGAGGGGGATAACAGAAGCGGGGCTGGACTGTTTATCTTTGGGAGCCTAGAGAGAGAGAGAGAGAGAGAGAGAGAGAGAGAGAGAGAGAGAGAGAGAGAGAGAGAGAGAGAGAGTCACACACCTGAATACGCAATACTCACGCTTTTGCAAATCCTACGCAACCTAATTATTACACAAACACGCAAGCAATAAGAAGACAAGAATACCCCCCCCCCCCCCTCCAGACTCTCTCTCTAAACCACCTCATTTTCCAAAGCTTTCAAGTTAACTAACCCAACTTCGCTTGTTATCTTCCCTCTCTTCCTATTTCTACCCTTCCTCTACTTTTCCACGTCCATTTTATCACATTCTCTCTTATTTTTCCTATTCACACACACACACACACACACTGAGCGCACGAATCTTTGGAGGGTAATCCCCAGACCTCCAACCAGCAGCTGAGGGACGAGTGAATGCCATTATTTTTGGAGACGTGTTTAGACAGTACACAACAGAAGCCTTCTCCTCCTCCTCCTCCCCCTTCTATCTCCTCCCCCTCCTACCTCCTCTTCCTACCTCCTCTCTATTCGGGTGTTGGTCTGGTATAGCCCTGGTTTATACACATGGCGGGTAGGCTACTTGTTGTACGTGTGTGTGTGTGTATGTCGTACCTCCCCAACCTGCAGTGTGTTGTGATGGTGTTGATGTGTTTGGTAGGTAGAAGGAAGGAAGGAAGGAAGGAAGGAAGGAAGGAAGGAAGGGGGCTCATGCATGATATATACCTGTATAGTACTTGTGTATCTGTGTAAAGTATGTTTGTGTATCAGTACATATACCTGTTTGTATCCACCTACGTAGGTACAGTATGTATGTACTCGTGTAAAGGTGCGGATGTTTGCGCCTAAGGTGTATGATACATATAAACAGGAATGGCCGAATTAATAATGAAATTTAGGTTAGATTGTGTACATTAAATACACACACACACACACACACACACACACACACACACACACACACACACGAATAAAAAAATACAGACATGCAGACAAATTCAATAATCTCTTATTGCATTACAAGGCTGGGAGTAACAAAACAAAAATACTTCAATAAAAATCTATTACAAAAAGAACAAAGATGGAAAATGAATCCCCCTCATTGATAATATTTTATAAATCAGGGTTACAGAGGTCACCAGATTCTATTATGGTATGGTATGGTATGGTATGGTATGGTTAGGTTAGGTAAGGCCTGGTTGGTTTGGGTTAGCTTAGCTTAGCTCTTATGTAGTTGGGTACGAAAGCTAATGTCATACCCAGGAAACACCACAACCTTAGCTAACTTAACCTAACTTAAGGTAACATAACCCGACCAGGACTTAACTCGACTTTGCTCATGGGTTCGAACTTTTGTGTCATCAAGGGTCAAAGGGTTCGGATTCAAAAGTTTAAGGAGATAAAAGGTTAGAAGATTCAGGGTTCGAGAATTAAAGCCTTTAGGGAGTCAGGGTTTAGAGGTGCATGGGTTCGGAGATTCGGGGCTCAAAATATTTAAAGGTTCGACAGTGTCTTTCGTTATTATATGTTTTGAGGGAAAATATTCATACGCATATTTAGGGACACAGGAAAAAGGGAAACAGAGAAGGAAATGAAGGAGGGGTGGAGGAGAGGAAGTGAGACAGGAAGGAAGGAAGGAAGGAAGGAAGGAAGGAAGGAAGGAAGGAGGAAGGAAGGGAGGGAGGAGGAAGGAAGGCAGGAAGGAAGGAAGGAAGGAAGGAGGCTAGAATTTTTCGAGGCATTTTGAAAACTTCTGCCTAAGAAAATTTTATTGGAAAATGCAATTTATGAAGTGCCGGCGGGAGGAAATTCTTCAGCACCGTTGCCAGAGCAAAATATAATACTTTCTGTGGTGAATATGTTTAAGACAGCGATGCCAGAACAAAAACTATGACGCCTTGAAACTTGGAGATTTTTTGGGGGTAGAGATTAATGAATTTAAGTATATATATGTTCGAGTATATGTATTATAAGGCAAGGGTACTGTATTCATCAATAGCGTAAGTCACGTTTGCATGACAATAATTAGTAGGAAATAACAAATACGTGACTGATGCAATAAGTCACCTGTAGTGCATGTTGTAATCACAATACGTCATATATACACAACTGTATCACTGACACAAATAAATGACTGAATCATCAAGTCATATATATACACGACTGAATCAACAAATAAAGTTACATATATATGAAAGAAAATGTAATCACATTTAAACTAACCCACTTCAAATATACACGACACAGAGAAACGCTTCCGACACATGCGACTCAAATAAAAAAAATAGTCACGTGTGCGCAACTTGATCTTAATTAACAGGTGTGTGTCTGTGTGTGTGCACAGGTGTGGTTTATTAGTTATGAGGTACAACTGTGGCATTACCTCGGCTCAAGCGTGACTAAGTTTTATTCATCCAGGTGAACGTCTCACCTGCCACCTGTACACAATTAACACGTGAAAAAAAAAATAATAATAATAATAATAATAATAATAATAATAATAATTCTTCCTTCAAAGTATCACACATTACTTATGAACTTTCACCTCAGAACATTTACAAATTTATTATTACACATTATTTCCGATATGTAAACACTATTTTTTTTCTTACAAACATGATTTAATATTTCAAAGCCGGAAAATTCCTCCTTCCCACCCCGAGATATAACAGAGACATACACACAATGGCGACACATCAATAATGCTCAGACACTCATTCAAACATTATATTTCTCACACTTGGGTTTCATATAAAATTATGGCTCCTGGGTGTACACACGTCTGTTATTTATGTCTCACTGTGTGTGTGTGTGTACTCAGTCTCCGTGGCTAGCCAGTTTGTTAAGTGTATGAGTGACCTCGAAATACCGACTCAGTCTCAGAGGTGAGTATCTACACTTCATGTTGTACGTGTGACGGACAGCCTTAATGTTTGGTGAGTATCAACATTCCTCAGTGCCCGGGAGAGCCACTCACTCGCTATTAATATATGAATACATGAGTGATTAATTAACAGAAACCACTTACTCTCTATCAGTTTATGAGTGACCAAAAGAAACCACTTACTCGCTATCAGTTTATGAGTGACCAAAAGAAAGTGCAGGAAGGAGGTTAGGTTAGGTTAGGTTAGGTTAGGTTAGGTTAGGTTAGGAGAGAGGAAGAGGGAGGGAGGAAGGGTAATTATTATAGGTTAGATTGAGAGGGAAGGAAGTTAGGTTAGGTCAGTTTTGGGAGGCATGGAGAAAGGGAGGGAAGGAGAGTGGGAGGTTAGGTTAAGTTAGGGAGTTAAGTAGGTGAAGGAGGGAGGGAGCTTGGGAGGAAGGGAGAAGTACACAAGCTACATAAGGTACGTATCTAAACACACACACACACACACACACACACACACACACACACACACACACACACACACCACCCATGTAAATATTGCAGGTACATTACATACGTGGAGGGAGGGAGTGGGGGAGGGAAACACGGGATCGATTCCCCGTAAAGATATATAGCCTCACAACCCAGTAATCTTGGACAGGTAGTGAGGAGCAGGTGTCAGAGGAACTCATAGATAATTTCTATCTAATTGGCTGCCACCTGGCCTAAGTGTAAGCTCGCGGGAGGGAAGGCAGGGAAGAGGGAGGAGGCGAGGAGGGTAAGGAGGAAGGGGTGGCTGCCGGGAAGGAGGGAAGGGAAGCAGTGGGGTAGGAGGGATGGATAGTTGTCAGGAAGGGGAGCTGTCGGGAAGGAGGGAGGAAGGAGTTGATTATGACACAGGTGAGAAAAGTTAAACCATAGTAATCCAGGTGAGGTAGAATAACGCGCCAGGTAACTTGCACTCACCTACACGGAGCTGTGTTAAGACGGGGGTGATGGGGAGGAGAATGGGGGGTAGTGTTATTGATGGGAGGGTTGACACAGACACAGACATTACAGATAAATACAGACATCAAAAACAGACATATGGATATTTCAAACACACACACACACTAACACGAAACATACACAGGATATCGGACATACATAAAGATACATACTTAATACACTTACACACATACAAAACACATACTATATAAACATACATATAGACATTACATAAACACATACAGTAGACAGAGATGCACATACTGTACATAGAGACATTATACACATAAATAAATAGACTTAAGGACACCAAAAAAAACAACAACTCAAAATCAAACAATAACATCAACAAAAAACAAGATAAGACATCTAGAGTAATCAAAACACATGACGTCTCCAACACGATACGAAGACATCAATAGGTCCGGGAGAGCGCGTGACACCTTGGGTTAATATGTAGTAAACAATGACGTGAGATCGGCCACCCACCAGCCACACTTACAATGTATTATGAATAGAAGGCCTTTTTTTTTTTTTGGTGTGTGTGTGTGTGTGTGTGTGTGTGTGTGTGTGTGTGTGTGAGGTAAGCTAGTTTTCTCTCTCTAGCACTGTATTCCTCGCTCACATGCAAGCACGCAAGAGATCACTCACTCACACGCATACACAGGCACGGGTACACAAGCACGTACACACAAAAATAAACAAACTATTAAATATTTACAATGCTTTAAGTGACCACAAACAGAGGCAATCGACTGTCTAGTTAAAAGCTAATAGAGTTAGCCTGTAACCCGACCTAGAGTAACCCAGTATAACCTAACCTAACCTAACCTAACCTAACCAAACTTAACTTTATAATAATAATAATAATAATAATAATAATAATAATAATACAGTAATAAGCAACATACACCACAAATGCTTAAATTAATAATAAAAAAATGTACCTTTCAATACATCTACAAAAATAAGAATACAATAGGAATAACAAATAAATATTCCTAAAAAAGACGTTTTCTCAAAAGTCTTTTATAACTTTTACATTTGTTTTACAAATTTCTAGGCAAAATTTACACAGAAAGCCCTTAACATTTTCACGAATTTTACAAACAACGTTCCTAACTTTTACAAATAACGTCTCTAATTTTTACACAACTTTTACAAATAACATCCTTCACTTTTACATAACTTTTACAATTTTCTCCCCAATTTTCACACATTTCGTCCCTGGAGTCTATCAATCACCCGGGTTGACTTCTCCGCCACGTACAATCAGCTGCTCCACCCGTCAACTCTGACAGGCTGAAAAATGGAATAATTGTCGTGGATTGTGAGCGAGCAGGCGACAAAAATCATGACTGGCGGATTCCTGTTATGGTTCCAGGGGATTCCCGCTATTCCAAGTGAGGGTGTTTGTCGCCAAGGGTTGAAGATGGGAATATCCGGGAGAGGAAAGGAAGGAGTGAGTGAGGGAGGAGATGGGGAGAAGTTGTTTCTCACTAAGCTATTAATTCTCTCATTCAGTACAGCTTTTCTCACTCACTCTGTCTGTTTGTCTGTCTATCTTTTCCATCTCTCTATTTCCCCCTCTCCCTCCCATTCTCTCCCTCCTATCCCTCTCTCCTTCTTTTTCTTTAATTCTCTCCCTCTCACCCTCAACACAGCAGGCCACAAGGGAGAGTGTTGAAGCACCATGTGTCTTAATTACCAGGACAGTGACGTGTGTGTGTGTGTTTTGGTGTACCATCTTTGTGGCGCCTCCTTCCCCCTCCCCCCTCCACCACCCCTTCCCCTTCCCCCTCCACCACCCCTTCCTCCGTCTCCCTCCACCACTCTAACTCCCTTCTGCCCTTCCTCCTTTAGGCGAACAATGAAGCAGGAGACGCAACGACACATACGCACCTGCGCACATTTAAACATATTGGCGTGCCATAAGCAGACACACAGACAATATACACACAATCTCTCCCTCTCTCTATCTATCTCTCACACACATACACACACACAAAATCTTTCACAGACAGAACTTTCTAGGCTGGTGTGTGTGTGTGTGTGTGTAAGATGTCAACTCTCATTGGCTGAGGCATGTCAGTCATCTATTTTCCTTGGCTGAGTTAGGTATGACATGCGGTGCTGCGGTCGTGTAGATATAGCGCTCTCCTCCTGTCCTAAAAGTCTCCGGTTCGAATTCGGGGCACCCGCAGTCCACCCAGTCGTTAATGGGTACCTAACTTTTAAGTTATGGACGTACAGGCACTCGAGTACAATGCCGGGCACGAAGCCTCCTTGTGTACCAATGGCGTAAAACCTCACGTGTCTGAGTATATCGATTATATGCACATTATACCACGAGTGTAAGTACATTATACCTCACAATACTAATCCATCATTCTTTTTAATTCAATCTGGTCAGCTGGACTTTGATGAGTCTATTGACGGCATGTGATGGATTTTCTATCACTGGTCTGGTCACCCCTGCGTGTTGCAGCACCAGTGGATCACCGCTGGTTACCTCCGTCAAGGATTGGCTTATTGACCACCGAGGTCACGGGTGCTGATGTGGGTTGAATCCACTCGTATGAGGGCATGAAATGTGCTTATAGGTCTCCCATTGTTGTTATTCATGACGTCAGCTGGTTTTCGCCCCACACAAAACGCATAACTCTAACATGACCTACAGCTAACTTACCCGACTTATCTAACCCAACCTTACGTAAACAAATCTAAACTAAGCCAACCTCACTTAAACCGGGTTTAATCTGACTTACAACAACAAAACTTAATTTAAAATATAACCTACCACCAAAAAGCAAGGTCGGACTCCTTTAAACTAACGTCATGGTGAGCAAGGACCAATCAGCTCACGCTATACCCGCATTCGCGTGGATTATCGAGCACTGCGGCCGTTCGAGTCCGTGGGTCACGACTTTTCGCAGAAATTGGCGGCAGTTTTCACGGAAATTGGATGGCTTGTCATGTCGCCATTAGTGAAAAAAGAAGAATACTTGCCAACTGCAGCGTTGTGTATCCTGTATACCTGGGAAATGTGTTGTGCAGTGTAGGTGTGTGTGAAGTGGTGTAGGAAGGTGCAGTTTTATGCAGTGTGTGTGTGTGTGTGTGTGTGTGATGTGGTGTGGTGTAGTATTATATAGTGTAGGAAGATGTAGTGTTGCGCACTGTTGGTGTGTGATGTGGTGTAGTGTAGTGTAGTGTAGTGAGCTGTGGTGTGGTGTAGTGTTAAGTATACTTGAGAACTGTGTAGCATAGTGAAGCCTAAAGTGAAGAACATCTCGCGGGGCTTCAGTACAGAACAGAGTAGTGTAGCGTTATTTAAAGGTGTAGTGCAGTGTAGAATGACGCAGTATATTTTAGATAAGAAATACAATCTTGTCCTGTATAACGCATATGAGTATACATGTGTATAAACTTCAGCTTGAGTGTGTACATACAAAACTACACATACTTACGCCTATGTGTCTCTGTGTATGTATGATTTGCCAGTGTATGCATACCGTGTGCGTGTGTGTACATGAAAACTGATACTAGGAAAAATACCTCAATTAACAAACACTCAGTCAACATTTCTATACGTATATACACATAGGGGGGGAATTATACACCATGGGAATAAATATACAATATACCACACTCCTTGACCCTCTATATAAACACCATAAACACACCCTAACTTTCTACATACACCATACTACACATTTATTCCCTCTACACAGACACACACACACCCACACACACACACACACACACACACACACTCTAACCTTGAACATTTTAAAGACGTCAACAGCAAGTAAGGCTGATCCAATCACCTGCGCCACACCCTACACCTGACTTTACCTGAGGCACCTGTGAGAATTCTAAATCTGGATACCTGACCGACGATTCATCAGTTTGAAAGGTAAACTGCATTGCTGTACCTCCACACTAACGCTATTAACACAGATTGCGCATGGCAAACACAGCCTCAAATATTGCAGCGGAGGTTTTTTCTCCCCTTCTCTTTCTCTCTTTTTCACCCCCTCCAAATCCAGCTAATTATGAAGCTGGGCGAGACTTTGAAGGTGGAAATTATCTTTCTCTCTTTCTCAAAAAATAAGGAGAAAAAAAAGAGAATTATGCACTGAACTATCATGAGAGAAAGGTGATGTGTTATGGGTGTGTGTAAGTTAATCTCTCTCTCTCTCTCTCTCTCAACGTATAAACCATACACAAAAACACTATAGTATGACGAGAATGGCAGTACTGTCTGTCTGTCTGCCTGTCTGGGAACGCAAATATTATCTTTTAAAATATAAAACTAACATAGAACGTATTTACCGCTGAGGGACGGTGTTTGCTTACAGGTAAACCTTATCCCTCTACAATGTTACCTCCCACGAAGGAAAGATGGCGTAAATATAGTTATGAGACTCTACTTTATATGTATGTGATCAGCCCAATTATTTCTATATCTCTTAGGTTAGGTTAGGTGAAGTTAGGATACGTTCAGTTAAATGAAACTTAGTGTAAATGCTCCCAGGTAATCTTATATGCTCCCAGGTAATCTTATATGCTCCAAGGTACTCCTATTGCTCCCCCCAGGTAACCCCAGGTGTCCTTAATGTTTGTGCTATATCCGGTGGGTGTCACTAAGGCTTACGCTATTCGAGGTGGCTACCGTGTGTTCCTACCTGAATTATACACCTGAGAGAGACCATTATACCTGATTAATCGCCACTGTTATTGTGGCCGCATAAAAAAAATAAACTTGGTGTCTAACGTAAGCCTTAACGCTCCGTGTGGGGGGGAGGGGGGGGCGGGCCTGGTTATACACTGTTACACAAAACATATCTCAGGTGATGCAGGTACGCTGTGAGAGCTTTTACCAGCGACGTAAACAAGTCGAGAGCATTTTCTATACACTCAACCACGCCTAGAACATATATTTCCGCGGTGTAAGCATGATCTGCACATTTCCAGGTGAAGTGGTTGGTGCTCCCAGCATTTCCACGTGACGCTGGCCTGTTGTAAGCATTTCCGAGGGTGATATTTACACAAATCAGGTGATTCAGGCGTGACCTAGGTGATTAAGAAGAGCCCGACCTAATTTAGACTGTCCTACGTGATTTAAACATGCCTTAGGTGATTCTGACATATTCTAGGTCATTTAGACGTGCCCCGGGTCACTTAAACAGACAATAGGTGATTTAGACATATCCCAAAAATATTACACACCCTAGGTAATATAGAAACGCATCTGGTGATTCAAATATGTTTCAGGTTATTGAGACACACCCAAGGTGATTCACAAAAACGCCTCATGATTCAGAAAACACAATCCATTTTCCCTCATACATCTCGCATGATGTTCGTCTGTACATAACGTGTATACGACCCCTGGTAGAGCAAGTTACGACCTCTAATACACAGTACTTGTCACCTGCCACGACCCATTATTGTGCGGCAATGACTACCTGATGACACCTCAGGTAATTCGGGAACGGCTGGAAGCAATGTTGTAGGTATGTAATTCCCACATAATTTAGGTGTAAAGTCACATACGTGGGAATACACGTAAATATATCATTCACAAGTAATATGAAGACGAGTCTTATAAATAACTGGGAATGGGATATATAATGGGATATATATATATATATATATATAGAGAGAGAGAGAGAGAGAGAGAGAGAGAGAGAGAGAGAGAGAGAGAGAGAGAGAGAGAGAGAGAGAGAGAGAGTCACATTATTTGGTGGCATATAATTTACAGGCAATTTACAATAATACATAATCCACACGTAATTCACAATACTACGTAATTTACAGGTAATTAACAATAGTATATAATCCACAGGTAAATCACCTAAATACATAAATCACAGATAATTCACAATATTATATGATCGACAGGTAATTCTTCTCTTGATTATTGTAACACAACGAACAGCCAAGTATTACAGCGTGTCTGTCTGAATGTTTGGCGAGTACAGCAAATACAGGTAATGAGAAGTACAAGCAGAGTAATTATATGGTGTCAATATCGTGGCGGTGGTGCTTTAATTAAGGTATAACGTACAGGTAGTGACAGTATCATTAAGGTGGTGTCTTAGTCTGGTGTAGTTAAGTGTACATTACAATTGTATTTATAAGTAGAGTATAATGCCTTCACATAAATGATTAAAACAGCATGTGTATTATTATTATTAGTAGTAGTATCAATATTATTATCATTATTATTATTATTAGTTTTATTTTATTATTATTATTATTATTATTATTATTATTAATATATTCAGTCACTGTTTTACCTACTATTAAAATTACTATTATTATTTTGTTGTAGCTGATGATAATATTATTTGTTTTTATTATCATTAATATTTAACTACCACACACACACACACACACACACACACACACACACTCAAAATCAACATCAAACAAGACCAGCCTTATATTACCTGACTTCTTGCTCAGGTAATTACCCAATAACAACACACACACACTAACTTTCAAAAGCCAATAAACAACGCCGATCCTCCTACTTGAATGTGATTGGTTGTTGACGACACTATAAGACGCGTGGCTGGTCCTTCTTTCAATAAAAAACTAATGTAAACAGAAAACAGATGATTATTAATGTATAACAGGTTCTGAACATGTTGACCACAAGAACCCGTGACCCCAGAGGAAAAAATGGTCATAATATTGATTTCTTAATTGGTATACGATTTTTGTATTTAAATATTAATGTACAAAATAATATTGAAGTCTATGTCTGTTTGTTGGTATTTCTGCGTGCGTAACATTCCCAAAACGGACGCACGGATAGACGCACCAACTCCCAGACAGAATCATTAACGTAGAGAGGGACGCACAGATAGACGCACCAACTCCCAGACGGAATCATTAACGTAGAGACGAACGGATAGACGCACAACTCCCAGACGGAATCATTAACGTAGGGACGCACGGATAGACGCACCAACTCCCAGACGGAATCATTAACGTAGAGAGGGACGCACCGACGCCTGGATGACTCACCGACAGGCATCATCCTCATGTCCTCAACAACTTGCCTTTAACTTACACGACTAACTTCTCGTGGTGATAGTTATTACCGTGGTCACTCCAGAAGGGTCATACTCAGGTCAGAGGATAACTACACCTCATATGACCTCCACCAGGGACACAGTACACCTCCACCAGCAACACAGTACACCTCCACCAGGGACACAGTACACCTCCAACACAGTACACCTCCACCAGCAACACAGTACACCTCCACCAGCAACACAGTACACCTCCACACAGTACACCTCCAACACAGTACACCTCCACCACCAACACAGTACACCTCCACCAGCAACACAGTACACCTCCACCAGCTACACAATACACCTCCACCAGCAACACAGTACACCTCCACCAGCAACACAGTACACCTCCACCAGGGACACAGTACACCTCCAACACAGTACACCTCCACCAGCAACACAGTACACCTCCACCAGCAACACAGTACACCTCCACCAGGGACACAGTACACCTCCAACACAGTACACCTCCACCACCAACACAGTACACCTCCACCAGCAACACAGTACACCTCCACCAGCTACACAATACACCTCCACCACCAACACAGTACACCTCCACCAGCTACACAATACACCTACACACATGACTTCCATAGTACAGTACAGCTAAGTTTCATCAACAGTGATAGTCGGGTCAATTTCACCATTTGTAAACCAAACGCTGAACTGAAACTCAACAATAAAGTTCAACTGGATGTAAAATACTTTATGGAAACATTTTTACAAATTTTGGAGTAACTGTTTTTGTCAGTCATTTAAACCTTCTTCCTGGGGACGAATTTATGGACAATTTTGATATCAGCTTCGAAGTTCGTGAATGTGATATATGTGTGTTAATTTTAAAGTACGGTACAAAACATCAGCGTAAAAAAATCCAAAATGAAACTAAAAAGTGAGAGGAAAAAAGTAGGACGGCCAAAAAGAGAAAAGACACGTGAAAACTGTCATACATAATTAAACACTCAACAAAAGGCGCGCAAAAAATAAAACAAAAAACGCTAAAAAAGAAAAGTGCGCATGAGGAAATAACAGAAATAAAACATAAAACAATACAAATTGCGATATAACAAAAGGAAAAGGACCAGAATACACAAAAAAACACAAGAACACCAAAAAATAGCGCGGGAATGCACAAAAAATGCGCGGTAAAACACAGGTGTTTACGAAGGAGTTAATACCCGCCGAGTCAATATTTATTTTCTCGCTGTAAATACAAAAACTCCCAATACCCGGTTGAGTTAGCCTCACTTCTCACCACCACCATCACACAAATTGTGGTAATGGTGGTAGTGGTGGGGGTGGTGGTAGCATGATGGATTATCACACAGGTGTTAATGAGGCTTGTGAGTGAGTGAGTGAGTGAGTGAGGGACAGAGGGAGGGAGGGACAGAGGGAGCGAAGCAGTGACGTGTAGAGTGAGCAAGCGAGGGAGGGGAGTTTGGAGGGAGGGAGGGAGGGAGGGAGGGAGTGTATAACTTGTGGATATTGTGAAGGAGAGAGAGAGGGTGAGGAAAGGAGGTAAGCAGACAAGGAGAGAGACACGAATTGAAGGAGAAAGAGAGAGTATGTAATTACACAGTATATCTATATATATACTTCAGCAAAAAACTCGACCCGGTTATATACAGAACAACAGAAAAGATCAAAACAAAGATGGCCGCTATTCCTGTCTGGTTCGTGAGTTGTCGCCATTACCATTGACGAGGATTAGGTAAGACGAGGCAGTGGGTAACCCCCTGCCTCGTTTGTCAACACCCTATTCCGATACACCTTCCCCCCTCCTCCCCTCCCCTCCCCTCCCCCCCCCCCCTCCCTCCCCCCTCCCATCCCCTCCCCTCTCACTGATGATATATAGAAGGGAGTAATAGGTAAAGTAATGGGGAAATGGTAGAAAGGAGGAGAAGGATGAAAGGAAAAGGAGAATGAGAGGATAGGTGATGGGAGATGTAGATGTAGGAAGGATGAAATAGAATAAGAGGGAGGGGATAGAAGGGGGACAGGAGGGAGAGCAGAGGGATAAGAGAGGAAGAAGGGGAGTAAAAGGAAAGGTGGAGGAGTGGGGATGAGAGGGAAATAATGAGGATGGAATGTGATGCGGAGAGAGGGAAGAGGGGTAAGCGAAGAGGGTAGAGAAAAGAGAGAGAGAGAGAGATAAAAGGAAAAAACAAGCAATATTACCTCATTCAAAACAACGCCCCTGTTAAGTGAGGAGACGAAGGAGAGGTGAAGGAGGAAACGGGGGAGAGAAGAAGAGAATGAGAAAAGGGGGAGGTGGAGGGAAGGTGAGAAAAGAGGTAAGAGGGAAGCAAGAGTCTAATTGAGTCATCCATAACGCTACCCACACCCACTTCTCCCCCACCATCCTTCCCCCGCCCTCCTCTCCCCCCACACCATCCCTCTCCCCCTCCCCTCCCCCTCACGAAGCCACATTTCTGCTCCACAGTTCCCCACGCTCCTCTGGGTCGCGATAATTTTCCCCAAATGACATGGCAACTGAGCCAATTTTAGCGCACCTGATTGGTTATCATAGCGTGACGTCACCTGATAAGAGCTGTCACGATAAGGCACTGAAACAGAATGTAGAACACCTGATTGGTCCTCATACTTGACGTCACCTAATAAAGTTCTTACAATAGGGCGATGGAAAACATTTTAGCACATATGATTGGTTCTAACTGCATGACGTCATACCGCGAGAACCAATGAGATGCGCTAGAAATTACACCATTGACAAACCCCCTCAAAAGAATAAATAAATACAATAAAAAGAAAATCACCATTAAGTGTGTAAGTGCGAAGGTGCTGTTCATCTCTCTCTCTCTCTCTCACCGTTTCTCTCAGTATTTGATGAGTAATAATTCCTACCCCCAGCCAATGCCGGGCAAGAATGCTAAGAAATGGATCGTTGGATACAGAAAGAAATGTTTAGGATGGATTTAAATCATACTTGACGGGAGGAACGTCAGGAAGGAAAATGGAATGAACTGCTTCTAGGTTTGTTCTTTCGTCTGGCGGTGAGTTATGGCAATAGCTCATGACACACGGCCGAAAGGAAACATGAAAATAGTCAAGAGGTGTGTGTGTGTGTGTGTGTGTGTGTGTGTGTGTGTGTGTGTGTGCATGCAGAGGTACATTTCACAGCAACACACACACACAAACACACACACACACGCGCGGGGGGGCGGGGGCGCATAGAAACACATACAAAAACAGGACAAAAACAGTGAATCTTATACATACACAATTCTACAAACACAAATGGAAAACAAACACAACTCAACAAACAGAAACAAGAAACAACACATACAAAGAAACCCACAAGCACAAAAAAAATTAAACCCAGCCAAAAACAACTAAAAACATTTAAATATAAAAAGTTCGTAAAAATCGAATACATAAAAATAATAAAAATAAGAATAATCAGATTAAGGTAAATAAAAAACAAACACAAGTTAACAAATAAAAGTCTACTAAAATAAAAATAAAAATAAAACACAAATACAAATAAAACAAAAAATAATAAAAAAATAAGAATCACGTTACATTAAACAATCAATGAATACGAAAAAAAAATAAGTAAAAAGGTATAAAATCACCCATAAAATTACATAAAATACCATATTTTTTCTTTAATTAATACATAAAATGATAAAAGTTAAAGTAAAAAAAAAATACATTTTTTTTTCACTTAAAGCTTTGGTAACACAATTAATCTAAGCTATTACCTGCCTTTCGTATCGCCAGGTGTTTCCCTCGACCCATCTCCATTCTTCCACTCCCTCCCAATTTTTTCCCAATTCCCCGTACGCTAAAAATACCTGCAGCTCCTCTTTGACCTGTTACGTATGCTGAAAACTATCCTGGGGGAAAAATATTGAAAAAGAATACTGATGTCTGTCCTAGAAAATACATTTAAATAGAATAAATGGTAAAAATAATTTATAAAATGAGAACGATTTGATTTTACAATGGTAACTAAAGTAAAATAAATATATAATTCAAATATACAGGTGTTACTAATATCTACAGTAAGAACATGAAATGAAAAGGAAATACAAATACAAATGATAAAACTAATAAATAAAATATAAAAACACACTAATCCGTCCTAGAAATGACTTTGAAATACTTATATAAAAAATTATTACAATCCAGGAAAGTTAAAAAATACAAATTAAAAACAAAACTTAATAAATCAAGAATAATAAGACAAAACGGTATAGTGAACAGTATATATAGATCAGGTGTTTGAGTGTCTGTCTGTCTGTCTCTATTTCTCTCCCTATCATTGTATCTCCATCTGTCTCTCTCACTTTATCAAATTCTATCTATCCTCCTGTATCTCAATTACTATACCTCTCCTTCTCTTTCCCTCTGTCCCTCCTTTCCTTTAGCGCTATCTCTCTCTCTCTCTCCCCTTCTATCTACCACAATTAGTCATTGCAGTTCCCCATTCTAGAATTATAACATCGAACCGACTCTCTCTCTCTCTCTCTCTCTCTCTCTCTCTCTCTCTCTCTCCTTCTGCTATTTGGAGTAACCTTCTTCTCTCTCCCTCCCTCCCTCTTTCTCGCTTACCTATTCCTATCACACCCTTTCCACCCCTCTCTTCGTCCCCTTTCCGGCCTCACACTTTATCAGTCTTCACCCCCCCCCTCCTTTTTTCCCCTCTTTCCCCTTCTGTGCCTGTTCCACATTCCGGTATAGAACCCTACCCCCCTCTCCCCTCCCCTCCCCTCCCCCTCTCCCCTCCCCTCCCCTTCCCCCTTACCTTTACCTCGCCTTAGGCTACACTTCGAACTCAAAGAGGCGTTAGAAAAAATAAAGGCAAGTAAAACCGGTTCACGTTTAGAGGTTCTGTTGGTCGGTTCAGCTCTTTCTCTCAACTGGTGATGGTTGTGGTGGTTGTGGTTGTTGTGGTGGCTGGGGTGGTACTGATGGTTGGTTGGTTGGTTGGTTGTGGTGGCTGGGTGGTTGTGGTGGCTGGGTAGTTGTGGTGGCTGAGTGGTTGGTTGGTTGTGGTGGCTGGGTGGTTGTAGTGGCTGAGTGGTTGTGGTGGTTGTGGCTAGTTGTAGTGGTTGTGGTGGCTGTGTAGTTTTGGTGGCTCAGTGGTTGTGGTAGTACGTATTGGTTGCGGTGGTTGTGTGGTTGCTTGGGTAGTTCTGTATAGTAGCTGGGTGTCTGGTTGCATGTTTGTGTGGGTGGTTGTTATAGTGACTGGTATAAGATGGTAGTTATTGTGATTGTAAGAAATGTGTGGTAGTAGTTGTAGATGTGGTTTTGTGTAGCGTTTGAGTGTGTGGTTAATGTGGTTGTGTGTGGTGGGTGGTTGTGTGTGGTGGGTGGTTGTGTGTGGTGGGTGGCTGTGTGTGGTGGGTGAATGGTTGTGTTGGGTGGGTGGGTGGTTGATCGAGGTTGGGTGGGTGATTGATTGAAGTTGGGTGGGTGGGTGTGTGTGGTGGGTGGATAACTGTGTGTGTTGAGTGGGCAGGTGGGTGGAGGGCAGCGACTGGATTGTTGTACAACTATGCCACTAATCACCTCGTTACAACCAAACTACTTTTTTATTTTTACTTTTTTTTTTCCCTGTAGAGAATAATTAACTAACATTTACTTAACAAAAGTCAGGGGCATTTAAGGTTTTCAATCGGCCATTTTTACGTATCAACAGATTGCTTAATTACCTGTGAAATGGCTCTCGGCTATTTCCTCTTCCTCGTTCGTAGCTTCGTTTATTAATTCATTATCTAGTTATTCTATTCTTTATCAGTCCTCTCTCTCTCCCTCCAGTTTATTATCTACCCTTCTCCTTCACTCCTTTATTGTACTTGTTCTACTAAAGCCACCACTAATTATGTCTTCTCCTCCTCCTCCTCCTCCTCTTCTTATTCTCCTATACCTCTTCCTTGATTATTCATTCGAGCTTTACCCTCATAATCAAGTTTATCTCTGTTTCTCTGTGTTTGTAACCATTCACGAATCTCTCTCTCTCTCTCCGTCTCCTTCTCCTCCTTGATTATTCAATGAGTTCTACCCTCGTTAGTCAAGTTTATCCCTGTCTTTGTTCTCTCTCTCTCTCTCTCTCTCTCTCTCTCTCTCTCTCTCTCTCCATTTGCAGTCCTCCATCTCCTTCACTCTCTGCCATCGTCCTTTCCTTGCCTTCCTCCCATCCACCTATCCATACGTCCCCCAATCCCTACCTGCCACTTCCTTCACTATCTATTAATTATCTCCCTACCTGCCTCTTACCATCCTACCTGCCACCTTACCACCTGTCATCTCCCTCCCTACCACCGTCTCCACCACCACCTTCCCTCGTATCAGTTCCATTCCACTTCCCTCCATCACCCTCCCTCCTGCCCCCCCCCCCCCCACTCCCTCTCTCCCTTGTCACCTAACTATAACCTTTCATCGTCTCTACCTCTTGCCTTTTCTCTACATATTTCCACTGTTATTCCTCTCCCATCCTTCCCTTAATCCTTTCCTCTTCTCACGACATTCGCTTTCTATCTCCCTTCTTCCTCCCCTGCACTCACTCATCCTCTCTCTCTTACTTTCTCTTCTTCTCCCTTCCACTCCCTCTCCACTTCTTCCTCCTACTTTCTCTCCCTACATTCTTCCCTGAATGCAGTCCTCTTCCGCTCTTCACCTCTCCCTCCGGGTCTACTCTCACAACCCTTCTCCTTACTCCCCCCCCACTCCCTCTCTCCCCCACTCCCTCTCCCCCTCCTTCCTCTTGACCACCCCTATCTATCCCCTCCCCTACCTAAACCTTTATCATTCCTTCCCTACCTTTCCCTCCATCACTCTCCTGCTTAACCTCTTCCCTTCCGTTCTTCACTTCCTTCCCTCCCTTCCTTCCATATCTACCCTACATAGCCCCTCCCACTCCCCTCCCCTACACGTACAGCCATATTAGTGTTCAGCACGACCCTTCTCCCCCCTCAACCCCGCTTACCACCACCCCTCCACACTTATCGCATTTGTGGAGGGGGGGGGGAGAAGGAGTAAATAAGAGGGGAAGGAGGGGCAGAGGAGAGAGGAGGATGAGGTGGATGCGTGCGAAAGGAGAAGAGGGAGAGAGTGGAAAAGTGATGATGATGATGAGGAGGAGAGGTAGGTGCCACGGTGACCCCCTGGCGTCGTACTCACCTGAGTTACGTGCCTCGTACACACCTTTAACAGACACCACAAGGTAAGTCCTCTCCCCTCAACCCCGTAAATTACGACAGAGTCAATTAGGTGTTAATTACCCCCCATCAACTACCTACCCTGACTCATATTTTTCAACCAGGCCTGTAACCCTCCCCCCTTCACCCTCCACGCCTCCACGTACCTCCATAAACGCCTCGCTGATGACAGTACCGGCCAATAAAAATCCCAGAAATAACATTCTAGCGTGTCTGATTGGTTAATTATCGCTTGCTTGGGCTCGCTCTACGCCTGTCATCCAATCAGTTATGCATACATTATGGAACTCGCATCCCGATTGGCTAGTTCATTTGATACGGCGGTTGTGTTGCAAAGTTGCACGAAATAATCGTCACCTGTTCTAACACGTATCACAGGTATTTGTTGACACAGGGAGGTATAATAAGTAAAGGTGTAAGTATTATAAGTGAGGTGGGATGTGGCGAGTGTGGCACAGGTAAAGGTAAGAAATATACTCAAGTAATGAGGACAGGGAAACCCCAGCACACTTTTGTTTCAACGACACGACGTCGCCCAGCCACTTCTGGCCTCCCGCGTCCCGACCCCTGCACCTCCCTCCCTACCACCTGACACACCTACCTCACCCACACCTCTCAATTAACCTTCTAACATACCACAGTCCCTATAAGATAATCTCAATAACCAGCAAATCGGTCTGGAAATGTGTAAATAATCCTTGTGGTAATGTGTACAATTTTTCAAGAATGTCGAAGTCAGAGCCGTTTGAAGGATGAGAAGGTGGCCCTTGAGGCAGGGCGGGACAATAGTGGGAGGCCAGACCGGGCCAAGAATGACATACCTGAAGTCTTTTCATTACATCTACAACGGCCTTATGCCAGCTGCTCATAAGGCCCAGAACAATGTGTCACCACCCGACAAATAAAATATCTAGCAAACATCATTATTTTACTAATTGACAAACACAAAAGTGAATTAGAACCGACGACGGGGCAACAGAGAGAGAGAGAGAGAGAGAGAGAGAGAGAGAGAGAGAGAGAGAGAGAGAGAGAGAGAGAGGTAGGTTGAAAAACAAATCACACCATGATAAAACTGGTATTTGCTGTTCGTTTCATTTATAATGTTGTCGAAACCTTTGACGAATTTAGGTCCAGATTGCCAGATTAAACCTTACCTATGTTAATTAAGGAGAGGGAAATATGTACAAGGTAAACATTTCATTAAAAAAAATTCTTTCTGACAAAGCTGAATTAATACAAGGACATTTTTATCACACAAAGGAAAGTACTAAAACCCTCAGTCTTTTCCTTCTCTCTTGTCTTTAAACTTGAGAGAGAAATACAACTTAGTAAATATTTATACCAAGACAAGTGAAACTCCTTACCGGGGATCCCTTGTGTGTTTCAGGAGGTGTTATCATGCCTGCTGTATTCATCATCTACAACGCCTCATTACTTTTTGTCAATTAAAATCCTAACTTAACTAAAACTTGAGTACTTTATGCTCCTTATAATTATTACACTAAAACTATTATAATTACAATTAATACAAGTAAAATTTATTATTATACGTAGTCATTATGTCATAAGAATTGCTTAATTACATTTTGTCATTTAAATCATTTTTATACGTACTATCTGTTTTAATTAACGCTTAATTTTTATGATCAATTAAAATGATCATACATTAAAACAGATGTACTTTAAAATATTATACGCAATTTTTGCGTCATAATTATAAATTAATTTTTTTTTCCGCTGAGAATTATCATACTAAAAATAAATATATTTAAAATCATTGTACATATTATTTATATCATTGTCAACGCTTAATTATTTTTCCTCACTTCTTTAACTGCGAGACACAATCACCCCCACACAATATATGATCTGTTCTACCGGAGACAAAAATCTTACAACAAAATGATGTTTATAATTGGTTATCTCTTAACTGTTATTATTCTTTAACTGAGACAAGACGAGAACTTAATAGCAATTTAATCTTGAACGGCGAGAAAAAAATTATCACCGCATGAATCTCGCATTGTTACTATTATTATTATTATTATTATTATTATTATTATTACATACACACGTTTAATAGTATTACAACTAAAACTATCTATATAATGTAGAAGCTATAACAAAATACTATACTGTATACAATCTTTGAGCTACGCCATTATGTTTTTTTAACGAAACATCAATAAATATGCACACACACACACACACACACACACACACACACACACACACACACACACACAGGTAATATCTAAGCAAAATCCCATTTGTTAACTAAAATTCTAACCCCCCCAAATTAGATCATGTCTCTACAAAACGACTCAATATTAAATTATATTATGAAGGCAGAAATCTTGCCCACAAAATGATGTCGCTTAAAATTAATAACTCCATTACGCCATAACCAACATTAATATATTTTTTCCTTCTCAACTTGCAACAAAAATTACTCAAAAGAAAAGAGATCGGACTTCTTTTCCATAAGAGAAGTTAAGAATTTTTTTTTTTACCCGAAGACAAAATACCTAATACAAAAATCTGTATTTTATATTTTCACTCTCGTATCGTCGACAAAATCCCACCTACAAACGTAAGATTTTTATTCAACAAAACGAAATAAAAATCGTTAAACTTTCTTCCTATTTTAAAATTACAACCGTATCACCGGAAAGTATTTGAATATTTCATTTTTACTTAACTACAATTATTTTTTCTCAGCCTTCAACCACAAGACAAATTCATTTCCATACAAGAATGCTAAAATATTATATAAAAGTCCCTCGTGTGTGATAAAAACTTTACTATTATAACAACCTGGAGTAGAGTCATTTATATTACATCATTATTAACATTCAATTAACAATTCTTTAACTGAATACAAAAATGCGACACAATTTTTTTCTACAAAAATCTAAAAAATCCTATGAATCATTTTTCCTATTACCTTAAAACACGTGAAAACCAATTAAAGTTAAGTAATTGTCATACCGTCTGTTATAAATGTTTTCTTGTAGTCTACAAAAATTGGACACAAATCGGTAAAAAAAAAAAGGAATTTTTTTAAAGATTCTGTATACAGTATATTATATTAACAGACATAAAATCCAAACTACAAAAGAGGTGTAGTTTTCCCTACAAAAGAACTTAGATATTTATTCTTATGACTGGAAATAAATCTAAGTGACAATATATAGGGAACTTCCCCACAAGAGCTTAGTAAACAATTACTCCTCAACCATACACAAATCTCCTGTCTCAAAAAATGAATAAATTCATTACGTATAACCAGTAAGTATTTTTTTTACCTTACCTGAGACAGAATCCCTGCCACAAAAACAGATGATATTTTTTTCCGACAAAATCTGTGCGGTTCTATAAAAGTGTTTTTTTTTTTATCCTACAAAATAGAGTAGGTATTCAGAACTTTTTTGTATTAATGAGGCCAGAGCGTCATTATATTCCCTCTGTAACTATCATTATAATTTGTGCCATTCCTGATGTGCCTTTGTTGTTGTATACCATATATGGGTCTAACTCAGAATTATTATTATTATTATCATTATTATTTTCATTATTATTATCATTTTCATTGTTATTATAAGCAGTAGTAGTAGTATTGAGTTAATGAATAAAAACCAAAAGTATTAATATATATAAGCACAAATTGAGGCCTATTTTTCTCTTAACCCGAACACAAAATTTTTACCACAAATGAATGTCACCTAAAAATAAATAATACAAATTTTATTTTCACCATAAAAAACTTTTATATTTACCTGTGTTTAATTAGTTGATCGCCCGTCTCTCTTTACCTTACTGCTGAATGTTATACCCGAGAGGGAACCTTAATTTATCTTTTAAGTGGTTCTGAATAGAGTCGATGGCCAAGTCTTAATTCTTTAAGTTTTCTAAGACTACTGTAGACATGGCACTAATTAATCAAAACTGCTACCGGAAAAATATTATAAGTAATTCTGTACGCTTTACCCCAGGTGAGTGTCAGGTATTAATATAACACGAAGTAGAGGCTTATCTGCAATTATAATATTATTTTTTTGTAATTTCTTTGTTAATGAAAATATGATATTAAGTACAACTTCCGCTGTGAGAATTAAAGTTGTTACCACCATATTTCCGGGTAATTATGTGTTCGAAACCAGTTAATCTAACTTATTGGAGTATTGTTCGAAAGAGAAACAAAATTCCAATCAAAACATAAAGATAATGTCAACCAAAATACAAGTAAAAACACAATCCCAACCAAAAACAGACACCATGCCAACCACAACACAACCACGACACAACCACAACACAACGCCAACCACAAACATCACCCAGCTACCACGACACAACCACGACACAACACAACCACGACACAACACAACCACGACACCACCCAGCTACCACGACACGGCGCCCTCCACGACCGTCAGCAGTTAGGCTTAACACGTCAGATAAACTCACTCAAAAAAATTAATCCCCTCATCACTAATAATAATCAATGCTGGCCACGTTAGTCTCCCCCACATGTCTCCCTCCCTCCCCCCGCGTCCCTCTCTCCCGTCCCCCGCGTCCCTCTCCCCCCCCTCGTCCCCTTCGTCCCACTCGTCCCTCCCTTCTTCCCCCGCGTCCCTCTCCCCTCCCACTCGTCCCTCCCCTCCTCCTCTTCGTTCCTCCCCTCCTACCCCGCGTTCCTCTCCCCTCTCCCACGTCCTTCTCCCTTCTCCCTCTACCCTCCCCAAATCCCTTTTCCCTTACGCCTCCTCCCACGTCACTATCTCATCCCTCACGTCCCTCTGCCGCTTATGTAACGATTATGTCACTACAACCACCACTCCACACTAACACCAGTACACAACCACCACTCCACACTAACACCAGTACACAACCACCACTCCACACTAACACCAGTACACAACCACCACTCCATACTAACACCAATACACAACCACCACTCCATACTAACACCAATACACAACCACCACACCATAATAACTACCACTAACACCCAACCACCACATTACACAACCACAACCAACCAACACACTACACTGCTACCACACTATCAGTCCACGCAATTTCCACGCCTTACTCCCTACCCTTTGTCATCCCCCCTCCAATACATCACCTGGTTCCTTCAACGCAGCGTCCACACGCCAACGCCTCTCCTCGCTCCCTCTCCAAGCCGTCACCTAAACACTTACCTGTGGGGGAGAAGAAATAAAAATTAATTAAATTACAACTGAGGGAAAGTATGTCATGCAGTAATTAGAATAGCTCTCTCTCTCTCTCTCACAGTTTATAAGTTCATATATAAGTATAAATAAAGGCCTTTATTTGTTAACATAAGCACAGGTAAATACAGGTATAGTAGATGATAACAGATGACTCTATCAGAGGTGTATGAATAGGTTTTGAAAATTTACTGAAGATATACAGGTACAGTAATTATTAATAGTGACTTAAACCTAATTAAGACAGACGTATATTTATGGAATTAATTTTAATCTGATTAAAATGTGACACTGCTGTGGAAAAATACAGCCTCTTACACAGTGTTCAGAATACAAGTAAAACATTGAAGCTTGTTTGATTACACGTGCGAGGGTAATTACTCCTTATGACAGCTTAATGTGAGAAGTACAGCTGAGGTTGATACTCTTTTAAAGCCACAGGTAAGAGTAATTACACCTTATTACAACTTAATGCAGACACGGTTAGAAACTCATTTAAAGCCACAACTAAAACTAATTTCTGCTTATTACAGGTGAAATACAGCGTCTGGAGTACAGGTGAGGTGTGTGCGCCTCCAGAGCTCCAGGTAGGAATAATTAAAATAATTACATCTTTACAGGTGAAACACACACCTCAGCACAGCACTCGGTCTAGTAGTCGCTGTTAAACTTAATGTAAACATGACCTGACATTATCAGACTAATCCTTATAATATTTCGTCTGATTTATAATAAGTTTTTCAGAAATAATATTGCAATATTACTTCTGATGTACAAAAAATATTCCAAACTTCCCTCACAATATTATCACTGAATTTCGATAAATATTCACTAAATAAACCTGCAATATTTCCTCTAATATTCGAGAAATATTCCCAAAGGACAATCTGACCTGTGTATAACGATAAATACTCCCAATAAACTATATTTATTTGAATCCTAATAAATATTCCCATTTACTGTACATTTTTTTTACCATGACATGCCACAATATTTTATGAGAATATCGGGACGCATTTCCGAAGATAATTTCCCACATCCTCATAATATTTCCCCTTAACTTTCAAGAAATAAATCCCGTTATCTGAGGACTGGAATCGGGAATCAGGTAAGGAATCAATAGTTGCCAGGATTGGTCAGTAGGTAACGACTGGACCAATGAGGTTCCAACTTATTCACCAAATTCTCATCTTTTTTTATACCCGTTATTATTATTATTATTATTATTATTATTATTATTATTATTATTATTATTATTTTTATTATTATTATTATTTGGCCAATTATTATTTAATGCCCGAACCACCACACACACACACATACACACACACACACACACACACACACACACACCTCTCGCAACACGCAAACAAACACCCCCCCCCCGCCACACACACATTCACTTCCCTCTCCCCACACATACATACAGAACACCCACACATATACCACCCCCCCACACAACACCTCTACCCCCCCCCCCCCCATCACACAGGGCCGGACACCCCCCCCCAACAGACACCGGCCGGCCGCTCTTCCAGTCGATTTATTTGGCCGCTTCCCAGATGCCAATTCTCCCTCAGCCTCCACCAATAAATCTCAGGCGAGGGTCCACTACTTGCCTCCCTCTCTAAGTTCCTTCTCTCCCTCCATTCTTCCTTCCTTTCACTCCTTCCTTCTTTCCTTCCCTAACTCCCCCGTTTTCTTTCATTCTTCCTTCCTCTTACAACCTCCTTCCTTACTTCCTTCTCTAACTCCCTCCTCTCTCCCCATAGCTGATTTCCTTCCCTCCCTCCATTCCTCCATTTTCACCATCCTTACCCACCCCCCTCAACAAACCTCAACCATCACCCCATCCACCAAACATCCACCTCCCTCCACCCATCATCCACCAAACATCCACCTCCCTCCACCCATCATCCACCTCCCTCCACCCATCATCCACCTCCCTCCACCCATCATCCACACTCATCCACCCATCATCCACCTCCCTCCACCCATCATCCCCACTCATCCACCAGGGCCACAGGCGGCTTAAGGTTCTTGTCTATCTATATTAAGACTCCTTGGTCAGCGTCGACGTGGTTAATTATATTACAGGTAGACAATATGTAAATGTATGCTGGCCCGACTTGTTATTGTGTTACTAAGGTATCTCTCCCGTCTTCTCCTGTCTCCCCACCCCTCAGTGCTGTCTCTCTATTTGGCTGTTCTTGCTGATTTGCTGTTAATGCTGTTCATGTCTGCTGCTGCTATGGTATTAGTAAAGCAGTTCCCCCTTCTACCCCCAGCGTCTTTCTCTCTCGTCCCTCCCTCCCTCTCTCTTCCATCCCTCCCTCCATCCCTCTCTCTTCCCCCCCTTTCTCTTCCCTCCCTCCCTCCCTCCCTCCCTCTTCCATCCCTCCCTCCATCCCTCTCTCTTCCCCCCTCCCTCCCTCCCTCTCTCATCCATCCCTCCCTCCATCCCTCTCTCTTCCCCCCTCCCTCCCCCCTCTCTCGTCCCTCCCTCCCTCCCTCCCCATCTCTTCCCTCCCTCCCTCCATCATTCCTGTCCCTTCTCGGCTGTTACTGTTACGTATTTCTATGGCATCGCTCCGTTCTATCCCAACTGATGCTATTTTGCTCGACTGCTCCCTGTCACTAACGTTACTGTCAGCACTGTAGTTAATGACTGCCTGACTGAGGGGTTTGATTAGACAGTCAATCAATTCACCTGTCTGCTACTTCTTCATCAACACAAAACTTACACCTGAGTTCAAGAGTCACACGTATGGCTCGACTACCGGCTGACTGCAACAGTTAATTTCCACTCTAATGGGTTCTAGAGAGTGTTAATTAATGTGCCTTGAAAAATCCCAACAAGTTGTTAAGTAAACAGTGTATAACTTTGATGCCCGTGTTGGTGTTATCAATTATGGTAATTAGTTTAAATGTTTTATTGAGTGGTTTAAATTATCAAGCAAGGCTGAAAATATTTTCATATGGATAAAAGACTTACTGTTTAAATGTCTAGTCTTTTACGAAAATATGTAAACACGTATTCTCTCTCTCTCTCTCTCTCTCTCTCTCTCTCTCTCCTATTTCTGGTAAGGAATATACACACCCACACAGTAGAGAGAGAGAGAGAGAGAGAGAGAGAGAGAGAGAGAGAGAGAGAGAGAGAGAGAGAGAGAGAGAGAGAGAGAGAGAGAGGCTCGCTGTAACCAGTCTGCGCTGTTATCAAATTTCAGTTGACTGGTGATGGTGGTGGAGTCAGAGGAGAGAGAGGAAGGAAGAGGGTGTAAAGGAGAGAGAGAGAGAGAGGGGGGGAGAGAAGGTGGGATTGTGGGCTGTTGGGTGGGAAAGAGGGAGGGGTGGGAGGGGGAAAGGGAGGCAGGTACGAAAAGAAGGGAAGGAGCGAGGGGGGGGGGTAGTGGGAAAGGCGAGGGATATGTGAGAGTGGGAGGGGCGAGGGATGTTGGTGGGTTGGTGAGAGGGAGGGAGGGGCAAAGGATATGGGAAAGAGTTGAGAGGGAAGGCATGAGACGTGTAAAGTCTGGCTTGATTGGGAACTGAAGGCTGGCTTGGGTGGTAACAGTAGCCAGGGATGAGTGGGAAGTGTTGAAAGGTTTGAGTGGTTGAGTGGGAACTGAAGCCTGGCTGAAGTGAAACTATCAGAAGCAGTATTGGCTTTGTACAGGGCAGTGATGTGTGGACAATTTGCCCAACACAGCCCAGCACAGCACAGCCCAGCCTAGTACTGGCACACTCTACCACGTCACTGTTGTATCCTTCCATTGAAATGACTGAAAAACTATAGAACTTACTTTTCTCAATCAACAGTATTCCGTTCAAGATCTCTCTCTCTCTCTCTCTCTCTCTCTCTCTCTCTCTCTCTCTCTCTCTCTCTCAACACTCATTCGCTCCCTCCTACGTCCCAACAATGGTAATAAAACCAAAAATATATTCAAACACGTCATAGCCAATCTCCTCCACATTAAATTCAAACATTTCGCTTTTAACACACAAGAAAATAAATCTGAATTATCATTTTTCTTTAAGTTTATTTGACTATTTAAATTTACTGTGTTGTGAGAGAGAGAGAGAGAGAGAGAGAGAGAGAGAGAGAGAGAGAGAGAGAGAGAGAGAGAGAGAGAGAGAGAGAGAGAGACTGTTTCTAACCAATACCGAGAAAAGATTAAGAAAATTACCTGGGAGTAAGTATGACGCTAATTAACAAAGGTAAATCGTAAGGTGAGGTACTGGAATGAGAGATGATTAATGAAGCAATGGAGAGACAAGCCAATCAGGAAAAAAACAGAAGGCCTTTAAACATTCAGAAAATATAACACATACGAATACACCAATCAGAAAAAAAACAAAACTATCAGAAAATCAAGAAAAAACAAGACCAACTGAATACAACGATTAAGCAATTAAGAAAGAAAGAAAGAAAGAAAGAAAGGAATAAAGAAAGAAGCAGGTAAGTTGAAGCCTTTAGGTGTAATAGTAAACAGAACAAACTGACAGATCACAATAGGCTAAAGAAAGAAAGAAAGAAAGAAAGAAAAAAGAAAGAAAAAAGAAAGAAAGAAAAAAAGAAAGAAAGAAAGAAAAAAGAAAGAAAAAAAAAGAAGCAAGCAGGCAAGTTGAAGTCTTCAGGTAGTAATGGACAGTGAAACACACAGAGAATTAAAACTCATTAAGCAAGTAACCAAAGACGAATTTAGAGGTGCTGAGAAACTTTTCCTTCCTTCCTCTCTGAGTAATGGAAGGAAGGTGCGATCTTTTTGGTGGTTGTTAGCTGGTGGTGTTGTGAGTTGGTTGGTTGGTGTTGTGAGTTGGTTGGTGGTGTTGTAAGTTGGTTGGTGGTGTTGTGAGTTGGTTGGTGGTGTTGTGAGTTGGTTGGTGGTGTTGTGAGTTGGTTGGTGGTGTTGTGAGTTGGTTGGTGGTGTTGTGAGTTGGTTGGTTGGTGTTGTGAGTTGGTTGGTGGTGTTGTAAGTTGGTTGGTGGTGTTGTGAGTTGGTGGCGTTGTAAATTTATTCATTGTGTTGATAGTTTAAGATGTAGTTGTAGCTGCTGTAAGTTCAATTTATGGTTTGTGTTGTCAGCTTAAGATGCTGGTTGTGTAGTGACCTCAAAGAAAGATGTTAGTTGTACCTTAAATCACTCTCACGGAGATAAATGGCAAAACACACACACACACACACACACACACACACACACACACACACACACAACAGGAAACAAAACCAGCAACAAGGGATACATGGAGATGAATGGAGATAAGAGGAGGAGGAGAAGAAACATGGAGATGGATGCAGACGGGAGGAGTCAATAAATAGCGAGAAGACAATGCACTCGCCTTACTGCAGCCAGCCACTAGGGAGGGAGGGAGGGAGGGAGGTGTACACGGCGAGCTTATACTACCTCAAGATGGACGGGAGGGAGGGAGGGAGGGAGGGATGGAGGACAGGATAGATGAAGATGTAAATGGAAGGTGGGCGAGTGAGTTGGTTGGAGGGAGGGAGGGAGTTTAGAAGGAGAAAAGAAAGAAAGAGAGGAAGGAGAAACGAATGAGAGAGGGAGGAAGGAAAAAGGAGGGATGATGGAGGAAGATTATAATGAGGGATAGATGAATGGATGGACGTGCAAATAGAGGAAAAGAGAGAGAGAGAGAGAGAGAGAGAGAGAGAGAGAGAGAGAGAGAGAGAGAGAGAGAGAGAGAGAAGGAAAGTGTGCTTAAGTCTACAATCAGTATTTATCTATATTTCTCGTCTTTCTCATTCCCTCCTTCTACTTACTCTTTCTCCTTCCCTTCCCTCTCTTCCTCCCACCCACCCACCCTCCTACCTGTCTCTCTACCTGCCCTCCTGCCCGTTGTTAGGTATTATAAGTGTTGGGTGGCCAGCAACACTGAGCTTGACTCCCACACTACCATGTTCAAGAATACCTAATGGGTAACACCGCTTCAGTCCGGCAATTTGTGGTCAGGGAAAACCACCTTATGTTAGTGTGGTTTTTAATGTTTTTTTTTTTACTTCATTTTTTTTTTCTCCTGTCGTGTTCTTTTTAAGGTATTCAATATTCTTTAACTGTCCTCAACATCCAACATTCTTTCACTGTCCTCAACATCCAACATTCTTTCACTGTCCTCAACATCCAACATTCTTTCACTGTCCTCAACATCGAACATTATTTCACTGTCCTCAACATCCAACATTCTTTCACTGTCCTCAACATCCAACATCATTTCACTGTCCTCAACATCCAACATTCTTTCACTGTCCTCAACATCCAATAGTCTTCTCATGTTTAGTATCTATCATTCCTCACTGGCCATTCTGAACACGATTTTGCCTCTACCATCATTCTGTGGTCGTTTTAAACATTCATTCACCATTTATCATTTAACACTCTATGTTTGACACACTTCTATTTCCAATTCCAATATCATTCAGTCACCAAATTTTAAACATTCTTATATTAATATCTACCAAACATACAATATCCCCTCAACATTCTTCTAGTATCCAGTCTCTAACATTCTTCAATCAACCCAATTCAAACATTCATCAATCCCCATCACCAAAACTTTATTCAGTGACCAAATTTTCTAACATTCTCCTTTGGCAATGTTTCCACCAAAAAGATCCAATATTCTCCCTTCAACATTCTTCCCAGTGTCCAGTTCTTTAACATTCTTTCCCAACAATCCCGGACAATCTTAAAGGTGGAGGGGGGGGGGGAGGGGGGGGGGGAGGGAGGGAAGGTTTTAAGAACAGTTCCACATAGTTGGACGGTTCCCTTTTATGAGTCGTGCAGCCAAAGTAGGTATAAAAAAAAGGTCACCTCCCCACAAGTCCCCTTCCCACCCACACCGCCCACACCCCCCGCCGCCCTCACCCCCCCACCCACACCGCCCACCCCCCCCGCCCTCACCCTCCCCCCAACATGAAGTGCGACTCAGTTATAAACAACCTTTAATGGACTCTTGTAATTAAACCCAGTCGGCTGCGAACTCATTTTCGAGGTGACTGTTACGTCGTGTACCGCCTGTGAATGTTTGAGTGTGTGTGTGTGTGTGTGTGTGTGTGTGTGTGTGTGTGTGTTACGTACACGTGAGAGGAAAAGAAACACCATAAAATGCGTATACGTAAGTTTTAAATACACACACACACACACACACAATAACACCGAAATTCAGCCATTAGCGACATAGTTTTTTCCTCACAAGTTCCCAGGGGCGATGTATCAGTTTTATGTGATAATTGAATTTCTGTCAAGCTGGGGATATAGAGTATAGTGGGGATAAGAACAACCAAGAACTCTCTCTCTCTCTCTCTCTCTCTCTCAGATTTATGGCTTGTCGATAGTTGCTAGTCGACGCCTTGTTTCACTCACCGCGGAAAAGCGACATTTTTCGTTTTTCCGCCTCAGTGTGAGACAATCCACTTTCACACTTTCCAGTACCGCAGTTATGTTACTTTCTCCCTTTCACACCCCATAGGTTATGGCAGGACTAATTCATACACACAAACACACACACTGAAATACAAGCACACACACACATACATGCATACATTCTAACAAACACACACATACACACACACCTCATACACTATACCACATAATAACATTCTTGACAGATTGCGCCAAGGCTTCCAAGACGAAATCTACCAAGCTGCCTTTACATACCAGACGGTCCTCCCACATGTTGAGGATTCTTCATGTGTGTGTGTGTGTATGTGTGTGTAAGAGAGAGCGAGCGAGCAAGCCTAAAGCCTATCACGAGAAACAAACCCTCAGGACCAGGTTTGGCTCGGTAAACACTTCCGGTAATGGTGGGGGAGGGGGGGGGGAGGGGGGGGCAAAAACAAACTGCCAGGACGAGGTCTTAATGTAAGTACTCCACCTCCACCTCCTTACGCTGACTTCTGAACTAAGTATTTCAATATCAAACTGATTTTACTTGTAGTGTATTGAGATTCATAAAATTGACACTATTTTTGCTCAAATACTCACTCTACACACACACACACACACACACACACACACACACACACACACACGAAAGCAATAACCCTCTGTTCCTACGTGCGAGAGTTGAAAAAAAACACGTAACATTAGTATGCAAATGAGTCAGCTGACGGTAGTACATAGTGTCGCCGATATTTTTAACGTGAAATAAACAACAAAAAGGAAAGAGTGTGAATACCATCAAGTGATATTTTACCATTAAGTGAAGAGACACTAGAGTTGATGACCAGAGAGCCAGAACTGACGACTCGTATACCTATCAGGAAATATATAGAGGTAAGTTATATTTACCTGTCCAGCAGAACTACTGACCAGGTGTGTTAAAATACCTGTCCAGAACTACTGACCAGGTGTGTTAAAATACCTGTCCAGAACTACTGACCAGGTGTGTTAAAATACCTGTCCAGAACTACTGACCAGGTATATTAAAATACCTGTTCAGAACTACTGACCAGGTATATTAAAATACCTGTCCAGAACTACTGACCAGGTATATTAAAATACCTGTCCAGAACTACTGACCAGGTGTGTTAAAGTACCTGTCCAGAACTACTGACCAGGTGTGTTAAAGTACCTGTCCAGAACTACTGACCAAGTGTGTTAAAATACAGTAAAATACTGATGACCAAAAGGGTTTAAATACCTGACCAGCACTGTTAAAATACCTTGTCACTCATGACCCTCGTGTGTCCAGGTAAAAATGGGATTAATATTGCAGAAGTAATCACGACAGGAGATTGAAATTGAAAGCGTCATGTTGCAAGGACTTTTGTTCCATTTTAAGAGTCAGTATATCGTGTGAAGGTATTCAGCTGCAAAGAAATACACACACACACACACACACACACACACACACACACACACACACCCCCACTATGTACTATGTGATGTGCAGACATACGTGTACATAGATATGAACATAAAAATAAACATACACATACAGTACACACGCTTGAAGACAGACAAGCACATAGAGACAGACACGTACATACACAGACACAAACACGCGAAAAGACACGGATAATACAGAACGGCAATACAGACACATACAGACACAGAAAGATAAACATTCACAAGTAGATGTAAATACACGCACACAGGAAGACAGATTACATATATAGTGTTGGTGTGTGTGTGTGTGTGTGTGTGTGTGTGTGTGTGTGTGTGTGTGTGTGTGTGTGTGCCTCTATGTTTCACACACACACACACACACACACACACACACACACACATGCGGGGAAAATCAACATTACAAGAGAGTATTTTGTTGAATTTGCATAAAATTCATTTCGGATTCATGAGGTTCACACAACTAGCTCGGTGAAGAAGTCCGAACCTGATACAAATATATATTTATCCTAACTTATCTGTTCACTGAAGACATCCAAAAGGACAAGTATTACTCATGAGCACAAACCCACGTACAGACAAGCCCACTGTGACACAATACATTATCCCTGTGTCTGTGCCTCTGTGCCTCCGTGTGTCTGTGTTATGTGCTTCTCTCTTACATTATCCCTGTGTCTGTTTCTCTGTGTGTCTGTGTTATGTGCTTCTCTCTTACATTATCCCTGTGTCTGTTTCTCTGTGCCTCTGTGTTATGTGCTTCTCTCTTACATTATCCCTGTGTCTGTTTCTCTGTGCCTCTGTATGTCTGTGTTATATTCTTCTCTCTGTACCTGTCTGCTGTGTCTGTATGTATATTTGTATTCGTCGATATTAGGGTCTTTAATAACATATCTATCTTTCTGTATATAAGTCTAGATACATATTGATTATCTATTTGAATCTATCTAACAATATGTCTGTTATGTGTGTCTGTCTGTCTTCTAAGCGAGTATGTGTGTCTGATCGTTAGTCTGTTCAACCACAATATATTCAAGTAATTCAGAAACAAAACATATAATGAAACACCCTTTAAATTATTTCCTACCCAAAATAAATTATCCCTTTAACTAAGACAGACTGAAACACATTAATTAAAAAATATAAATATAATTAAAATCAATTCCCTTTTACCGACAAGATAAAAATAAACCAATTCAGGAAAAATAGGGGGAAAACAAACTCCATTTTTAACTATTTACGAACCCAAATCAATCTACATTTACCAACAACAGATCAAAATAAAACAAATCAGGAAAAACATAGGAAAATAAACATCATATTCACCTAATTACCACAGAAAATAAATCCCCATTTCCCAATACCACCTAAAAATAAATTAAATCCCAGAAAAACCCCCCACAAAAACACAACAGTATATTCCCTTTACTTAGTACCCAAATCATGAGCCTCGTTTGACCCCACAACAAAATAAAATACATTAATTCAGAGTAAAAGCATCAATCTTGGTAAGACATCAGAGTGGGTTTGAATTCACGGGATAAGCTAAAGACTATCTAGGTAACACGACCTGGGTATAGTGTAAATAATTGTGGTATGGTGTGGTGGTGCAGGTGTGGTGTGGTGGTGCATGTGTGGTGTGGTGTGGTGGTGCAGGTGTGGTGTGGTGTGGTGGTGCTGGTGTGGTGTGGTGTGGTGTGCAGGTGTGGTGTGGTGCAGGTGTGGTGTGGTGTGGTGCAGGTGTAGTGTGGTGTGGTGTGGTGCAGGTGTGGTGTGGTGCAGGTGTGGTGTGGTGTGGTGGTGTGGTATGGTGTGGTGTGGTTCGTTGGTGGTGCAGGTGTGGTGGTGCAGATGTGGTGTGGTGCATGTGTGTAGTGGTGTGGTATGATGGTGTTATGTAGTGTCTAATTAGTGTGGTGGTTGCGGTAGTTTTCTTATTGCTTTTATGATACCGTGTTGTGGTGGCGATGGGGAGTGGTAGTAAGGTGGTGGTGGTAATAGGAAGCGGATGTAGGGTGGTGGTAGTGGTGGTAATGGTAGTAGGTGGTTGCAGTAGTGGTGGTGATGATGACAGGAACTGGTAGTAGGGTGGTGGTGATAGGAAGTGGTAAGTAGTAGTAGTAGTAGTAGTGGTTGTAGTGGTGGCTGTATTAAGATGCCACAGGACTTCTCTTCGCTATGAGTACTTTAAAACACTTGTATCTCATTCGTCGTGAACACCAGCAGCAGTTTATGATACACACAGGTACTGTTCTGTGTCTCGGCCAGAAAGGTTTTATCACTATGTTTTTTTTTTTACGGATTACTGCTGATGTAAGTGTTCTTTAAGAGGTATGTACGCCCTTATAGACTGTACACACACACACACACACACCTCCACCCTCCCCCCCACATACACTCACCTTTCCTCCCCTTTCCCCACACACACCTTCCCAACCCCCCACACACCCTCACACTCCCCCCCTCCCTCTCCCCAAACACCTGCTCCTCTCCATACACCCTCACACCTCCCCAACCCCACACCCCCACCTCCCCTCTCCCCACACACAATAACCATTTCCTCGAGTTGTAGGAAACGGGGAGTAAAGTTCAGCTTGTAAACTTGTCAACAAACATCACCACCTCCGGGGAGTTTAAATTCTACACTCAAGCGACAACTCCAGTTTTATTTTTTTTTTCCCGTCTCTCCTTACTACTGTCGTTATTGCCTCCTCTGTTTTTTCCCTCCTGTTTTGTTTCCTTGAGGTTTTTTTCTGTTCTTTCCTTATTACTGACGTTATTGGTTCGTGTTTTATTTTCCGTTTGTTACCGTTTACTTTGTTCTTTCCTATTGCACTGTTCTTATTGTCTCGTTTCTTTCCCTTCTGTTTTATTGCATTCGCTTTTTTCTTCGTTTCCTTATTACTTTGTCGTTATTCGTTCGTGTTTTTTCTCCTGATTTCTCGGTTTTACTATTTTTTCCTTATTCCTGTTTCCTCCCCTTCCTTATTACAGGTTTCTTCTCTCTCCTTTCCTCATTATCGTTATTCAACCCTTCTTTCTCCTTATTCCTACAATGGTTATTGCCCACTCTCCCTCCTCCCTTTCTAAGACCATAGTTTTTCTTGTCTCTTACTCTTGCCCCCATCTTTATCAATTACAAGCCAGTTCTTTCTTCCTCTCTACGTCATCTTGAATTCTCTCTTCGTCTTAATTTATTCCCATGTATTTATAGTAATTTGAATTGTTCTTCGAGTCTGGTTCTATAAATATGTTAATTACGACTCTCTCTCCTTCTACCTGTAATTGGACCCCCAGGTGAGTAGGTAATTGTCCTCTTCACCTTTGGAGTTCAGTCGTAAAGTTATCCACACACAGAGAGAGAGAGAGAGAGAGAGAGAGAGAGAGAGAGAGAGAGAGTCATATACTAAACCATTATTCCACTCGTTATAACATGTAAATAATATAATAATGACAATGATGCACAGTTTTTTGTAATGAAATTATAATAAAATAAAATAAAATAAATAAACAAATAAATAAATAAATAACAATAACAGTTGATGTAGAATTAATTAATTTTTTGTGGGATTTCATTTTAATTTCCTGATGATCACAAAGATTTTTTTTTTAAACAATGAAATGTTTTTTGTTGCAGTTCCCTAAACAAAATACTGTAACATGACGGCCATTTATAAACATTTAACCTTTATCTATATTCTTATATCAAAAGTTTACTAAGCAATTATCAACTACTTTCCCTCTCCAAAACACAATCCTCTTATTGTTCCAGAATCAAAAGTTTACAGGTCATTAAGTGAATTTATTCTAGTTATTCCGTATTAAAAAAGTAAAAAAAAAAATTATCAACATTTATATCAATTCTTTTAAAATATACTTTAAATATACATGACCATGAGAACTCTGTCTAATATGTTAACTAATAAGACTCTAAGAACATTATCAAATACGTTACCTCAAAATGGTCCAGTTTTTACCCTAAAATATATACTGTTCATATATGTTAAACACTTCTATATTAATATTTAATAAACTATCTCTACCAAGTGAATAATTTAATTTAAAAATTCCATGAACCAGGAACTGTGTGTATAGGCTGACGACGACCAAGGTGACGAAAACGCTGACGACAACCACAAGACCGAAATGTCTCACACTATTCAGGCGAAACAAAAAACAAGCGAAGCATAAAAAAATTGACAAAAACTGACAATTGCGTATAAAAAAAACGAAAAAATTCACCACTTGGAAACCCGCATCTGATCGTTTCTGCGCCATAAAATAATATCCCAAAAAAACAAAAAACAAGCCTCACACACACACACACACACACACACCTGTACGATTCACACACATTCTCAATTTCGTATGAAAAAACATACCTGTATATTTTGGAGGGACGAATACACGCAACAGAACATGCATGAGAAATTATATATGTTTTTTGGTGTGTTTGGACATATGTACGTGAAAACTCAGGTGAACATAAATGAAAGTATATACAGGTATAAATATTTTGGACACAGGTGGAAAAACTTACTTGATAACGAAGAGTAACACACACACACACACACACAGCTGAATTGCAAATTAAAACACGTATACATTTGACCTCATACCTGTAATTAAAAAAATAAGTGACTGTAAAAGAGCCAGGTGACCAATGTAATTAATACACACTAATTTATATATCACCTGTCATTGTGTCTCCAGGTGGTCGTGACATTTATAGTGTTGATGTTGACGCTATAATGTATAACTTCACTTCAACAACTCCGAGTACGTAACTAGGTCAGTAATTACAATAATCATCAACAATTAAAAATAAAAGAGATAAAACTACTGGATTATATAAACTAAATGTCCTGTTAAACACTGTACAGATAAATTAACACCTGTAATTAAGCAAAGGTAAACGTTATAGACACGCTGACATCTTAGTTTAATGAAGGTAAACACTGACACCTGTAATTAAAGAAAGACAAACGACACACGGACAAGTTGGGCACTGTCTTCATCCGGAAATTGAGTCATTTTTCAATAATTAATGCGTAATGTGCTGGCCATAATGGCGTTATTACCAGTCACACACAATGTTATCAACGGTAATCACACCTGTCGTGTTATTTAATGACTACGCATCAATTCAAAGTCGTATGTCGAGCAAAATTCACACGGTCTAAATTAGTTCGCATTCATTTTTTTTTACTGTACCTTCCTTGGCATGTCATTTATAAATTGCGTATTAAACATATCTGACAACATTATTATCCCATCGCCCGATTTTACTAACCTGACTGAAACGATTTATCACACGTGAAGGTCTTTATCCCGTTAGAAAAAAATATAATTTGTCAAGTACCAATTTTCATCGACAAATATAATCGACTTTTTCAATTATATATCTATTTAATTACCTAATCAACTATTCATCAACTCGATTAGTTCACAGTTTCACCAACGTCTCCGACATGTATTCAAAAGTCATGTGCCGGAAAAGAAATATATATTGTCGACCTAAATTTTTTATTATTATTATTTGTTCTTTTTCGAGGACTTTTCCATTTTCAACTCCTGTATTCAACTTGCCTCAACATATCACGTCAACAGGTGAGCAATTTAATAAGGTGTGAGTTGCTTTACACTGAAAAAATTTGTGTGCACTTAAACCATTCTGAAATCGGGCAGTTATTACCAAGTGCATTAAAATACTGTGTGTGTTTTTGTGTAGCTGATTTAGAACTCACACACACACACACACACACACACACACACACTCCCTCAGCCTTCATAGGGTAAGGACGTGTGTATTCGGCGCTGCCCGCTCACGCGGCCGTGGTCTCTTGATCATGGAGACAGCTGCCAGCCCGGTCTGTCGGGCCGTCCCCTCCCCCATCTGGATTTATCAACGTCCTCACACCAACAGTACAGTGCAAAGACTGACGATTAACCCAGAAGTGATATACAAAAGTGGCAATTTCAACTCGAAGGAAAAGCACAAAAACACAGCAATACTGATTGTGGCTGGATCTGACCTGACCTCACGGCTTCACCTGACCTAACCTGAAGGATGGAGCACACCTGCATTGCCCCAAGCTACTGTCCTGGCCACTTGGCCACACACCTGCTCAACCGCATCCAGCCCATACGAGCACTAACTGACTGCTACAAGAACAGCGCAGTCTCAACCTTTGTAAAAATCATCAACACCTAATTATTATGTATCATATTTGTATCACTTATGTTACTTGTACATCATTTGTAAATCAAGAGAACCATTCCCCAATTATGTAATTGTATATTTTCAGCCTTCTGGCTGCCATGCTCTTTCAATAAACCGTTAATTATTATTATTATTATTATTACACACACACACACACACACACACACAATGTTCACTACAACAAACACACATATTTCTACGTAGAAAGATCCAATAGCATGCTAAAATTGGGTCTTATTTTTGGATCAACACTGCCACAGGACGAATATTTCAACGTTGTAACCAAAGTGAGTAGGAAATAAATAAGAGAGAGAGAGAGAGAGAGAGAGAGAGTAAAATGAAACATGAGTAATGAAGAAGGATAAGATAAATAGTAAAGGAAATTGAGAAATAGTAAAAGAGAAAAGGAAAAGAATAAAGAAACATAAATAATAGAAAAATATATATAAATATTAAAGGAAACAGTGAGATAAATAGTAAAGACTAAAGAGATATGGAAAGGAAACTAATAAAACAGAGAGAATATAGCACATGAAATTCGAACACACACACACACACACACACACACACACACACCACAACACTTCCCAGAAACCACCTGACTGGAACAACATACAAAACGCGAGCCGAGAACCCCCCCCCCCCCAATCCCTCACCTGGACAGGTACCCGGCTCCTCCACTCGATAAAAGTGAGGACTGAGAAATGACGCGCGACGCCCCTCACGACGTTTTATTTATCACCCCACCTGGAGAAGTACCCGGGACAGGTGAGGTAGTATTAATCTACGTTGAAGACACTGCAAGACATTGTGCTTCTGACGTCTTAATAATGCCACGAATTCCGGCAGTACCGGGACAGGTGAGGTGGTATTAATCTACCTTCAAGACACTGGAAGACACAGGCATCCTGTTGTCTTAATAATGCCTGGAATTCCCGGAATAACCAAGACTAGTGAGGTGGTATTAATCAAGACCGAAGGGCGAAGGTCCACATTTTCTTAAAAATGCCAAGAATTCTGTGAATATCCCGAACAGGTGACTAACATTAATTTAAAGACACAGGGATTGTGATCTCTCATTGTCAAGAATTCCAGGAAAATCCAAGACAGGTGAGATATAGGAGAGGTGAGATGACACTAATCAAGCATGAACCGTGAAGACAATAACTCTTACCTTCCTAACATTATAAATTCCGGGAATGCCCAAGACACTATGCTTGGGACGTCTTAATAAAGCCTTACTCCCTGGAAGTGACTGGCCACCCCTCCTTAGTTATATTTACTCTTCTTATCGACCCAGAAGACGTGAGGTCTGGAGGCAGTGGTGGCACAGTGGTAATGTATTAAATACGGTTGAGGTTAATTAGAATATCTCAGTATAGGTTACCATACATTAATTTACGATTGACAAGGTTAGCTTAATTTAATATAGGTTAGGTTAAGGATAGGTCAACTTAATATAGGTTAGATTAGGAGAGGTTAAGTTAGGTTAGGACAGGAGAGACTAGGTTAAGTTAGGTTAGGACAGGAGAGACTAGGTTACGCTGGGTTGCGTTACCTTATAAAGTATTCGATGGGTCTTTAGGAGTATTTCAGGGTTATATTTTGGGTTTTACCTTAGTTAAGATACGGTAAACCCCTTTAATCCTGCCCTAATACCGTCTATTCCCTTTATCCAACTCTTTAGCTCTATTAACTTAATATAGAACCCACTGCCACACTCCCAGACACTCCTAATATCAGTATGGAGTCTCAAAGATCCTTAATAATCTAACACTATTACACTTAATGTAAAAATACAGATACATATATACGCATGAAGTATTAAATATCTACATACATACATACATACATACATACATATATATATACATACATACAGACATACAGACCGAACTAATCGTAAAAAGCCTTTACGTTTGGCATCACAGACTAAATCCCGTCTACTCACATAACATTCACCCGACCACACACACACACACACACACACAACAACAACAACAAAATCCCTTCCCTACAACCCCCAACCACACAAATTCGCCTCACCACTCCACAATCATCACCACCACACACACACATACCTCCCCCACTCCACAACATACCCACCCAACACATAAACAAACACACATACACACATACCTCCCCCACTCCACAACATACCCACCCAACACATAAACAAACACACATACATACCTCACCAATACACAAGTAATCACGCAGAAATATACACAGGTGCCCCTGGGATATAAAAACATACGTGAAATAAATCACCTCCATGAGAGAACGCAAAAGCTTGGGGCTGTGAATATAGTTCGTGTTGGTTCCCCGCTGCTCGGGTATAGTTCACTGGCCAGAGTCAAACTTTCATACAGACATTTTAGAGAATATGTGTAATATTAACGCCATTGTGGTACAGTTCTGGGATGGATTTCCAATATGTCAGTGCAATTTTGGTTCCCATATTAGAAAGTCTCATATATATATATATATATATGTGTGTGTGTGTGTGTGTGTGTTATTCTTATTTTTTTTATCTGGGTCAGTCAGTCACTCAGGGGGGGATTTCTCTGTGAGAGAGAGAGAGAGAGAGAGAGAGAGAGAGAGAGAGAGAGAGAGAGAGAGAGAGAGAGAGAGAGAGAGAGAGAGAGAGAGAGAGAGAGAGGTCCTAAAGGAAGGCGGAAAAAACGTTTGGTCATAACAGAGAGATTTATTAGTGTATTAAACGTCTGGGAAAACGTACAGCTGCCTCCTGGACGCCAACGTTTATGTAATTCATGAGGAAATTTGCCTGGACTGAGACGAAGAAATAAACACACTTTATTTTGCCTTGTTTAAATGTCCCTTGAGATTGTTGATGAATTAATATGTTCCACATTTATTGAAGAAATTAACAGTGAGTGTGTGTGTGTGTGTGTGTGTGTGTGTGTGTGTGTGTGTGTGTGTGTGTGTGTGTGTGTTGTGTGTGTGTGTGTGTGTTTGCCTTTCTGTACGTGAATGCATGTGTGCGTGCGCATACGTGTGCGTTCAACATGAGCGATACTGTTGACATTCTCCTGCCTCTTTTTACAGCGAGATTCAAAAGCAAATGAACGACTCTCATAGTGTTTGAGTTTAACGAAAAGAAAAAAGAGAAAAACGCTAAAATCTACAATAATACATTTACTCTCTCTCTCTCTCTCTCTTTATCTCACTTCCGTCCCCTTCTCTCTCTCACCCTCTCTCTCTCTCTCTCTCTCTCTCTCTCTCATTAGAGCAATAAAACCTAACTGTAGTCATTGCCAGCATCCAAAACCCATGCTAGACATCACCCAAACTTTACCTCGTCATTAATGAACGTTCGCCTGAGTCCTCCTACCCACACCTAACCCCCCACCAGTAAAAAGGAAAGAACAAAAAAAGGTTAAAGGTCACTGCTTAATATAACAGAGATGAGGTAGAAAGGTGTATGGGTGAGAACAAGTCTTATTAGTATTATGATTAATTGTTATTACTGCTATTAAATTGACAATAGTCGTTACGTATCATAATTTCATATACAACATACAGATCATATTGCAGTTACACATTCAGTACCAGGCGGGTATATTTATCACCAGGAAATGTAATAATACTCCAACATTTCCGTCACGAGTATTGAGACTTCCTGTACCACTCACCAGGTGTTTCAACATCTCAGGTGTCACCAGGCGAGACACTTCTCATTAATTTAACGTTTGGCGTGTCTTACTTTGATGGTTTGTTATTGGCTGTTACCTGCACCGAGCAGCCAATGAGGGAAGAGGTAAGTCCAACTCTCTCTCTCTCTCTCTCTCTCTCCTTCCTTCCCTTTCTTTATATCCCTTTTCCTTGCACCATTTTTCTCTCTTTACCCTCATATCTTCTACTATCCCTCCACATATTTCTCTTTTTCCTTCCATCTATTCTTCTTTCTCCTGCCATCCTTCATTTTCTTTTCCTTATACCATTTCACTCTTTCCTTCCATCCCTCCCTTCATATTCCACCTTCTTCCCTCCCTTCCTTCATCCTCTTTTCTTCACCTCCTTCCACCTCTCTCCCTCTTCTTCCTTCCCTTCCTTCATCCTCTCTTCTTCCTTCCTCCCACCTCTCTCCGTCTCTCTCCTTGAGGAAGTCTGTTGATTGAATCTGTCAGTCTTAAGATCATTTGACTTCCGCATCTGTCTGTCTGTCTCTGTCTGTCTTAATGTCGTCTCTTGAGGGGTCTTCCTTCAGTCTATGTTACACTGGCTAAGATATTATCTGTCCCTTTGTCTGTGTGCGTCTGTGTTTAGCTGCTCTATCTTCCTTGTATAATAATAATAATAATAATAATAATAATAATAATAATAATACACGGAAAATATAACCCAATGACAGAGACAGAGAGAGAGAGAGAGAGAGAGAGAGAGAGAGAGAGAGAGAGAGAGAGACATGAGGAACATGACCAAGAGACAAAAAAATATATTTTATATATCCTACGCCTTCCTGAGTATCCCCAGAGGAGTCCTTCGATATCCTTCTTATGACGACAACGTCCTCCCGTGTCCTACCCTGGAGAGATCCGTGTCTTCCGTTTCCTCTTCGACAGCGACCCGTGATTTTCTCCCCTGACTGGAAATACCTATGTCAGCTCCCAGGAAATACTCATGTCCTACTACTAATATATCCAAGTCAATCCTCCCTGAAAATATCCATGTCCTAAACGACGACGCCCTGAAAATAGGAAACATGATCACAGCATTTCCCACTCTGGAAATACCCATGTCCCCTCCACACATCCGCAGCCTTAAAAGCACTATCAACATGACCGTATATGCAAACACACCCATGTCACTCGAGTCATTTGGTTCTTGATGATGTGGAAGGCTTCAAGACACGGCACGTTTCCGACAAGGATGGGAAACGTGGTGGTGAGGTAAGGGGGGACTTAGGGGGGGGGGAGGAGAGAAAAAGAGGAGGGTGAATAGGATGGGACAATAGGATTCAATAGAAATGATTCCTTTACCAAATTGATGCCCAGAGAACTCAATCCTCCTTCACTCCTTTGGGGGGTGAGGGGTGGGGGTGGGGGGTGGGGGGAAGGAGGGGGGTAGGGGGAAGTTTAAAGGTCTAGGAAGGAGCAAATTCGCTACGTTAATCTAATGTTGTTGTTTTTCTGTCTAAGTTGTTGCTCTGTTGGTGAGGAGGAACACAGGAGGAAGAGACGTGGGTTGAAGGAGGAGCTTTGGAGGAAGAGTAGGAAAAAAAGGTAAGTTGTAGAAGAATGAGGACAAGGAGGGAGGGAAAGATTGGTTTAAAAAGGAAAGAAGAGGTATGTTGGAGAAGGAGGAGGATGAGGAAAGAGGAACGAAGGAGAAAGGGGGAAGAGAGAGCGTGTGCAAAAGAGGAAGAAGTAGTAGAGGAGAAGTGTAAAGAAGTAGAGAGAAACGAGTAAGATAAACTAAAGAAGAGAAAGAAGGAAGGAAGGAAGAGAGAGAGAGAGAGAGAATCAACACCGACATGAGTTACTACGTCCGTTGTGTACGTAGCATTGTGTATACTTAACATATATCACGTACGTGTTTTTGTTAACGTAAATGTTCATCACTGGTGGACGACAGCAACAACTCTACGGGGTTACAACATCATATTTCACTTGTCAATATCCCTCTCACCTGCAGACTTCTCTCACCTTCTCCTCCTCCTCCCACCCGACATTGGACCCACATAACCACTACTTCTACCACCATCACTTCTACCACCACTACCACCACCACCAGATCACATTACCATTACTATCACCACCACCAACACGACTACCACCATCGCTACCACCAGCATATTAGTACGTGACTCGACTGGTGTGGTGTATATCAGTTTCGTACCGTGAAAGGAGTGTCATTGTTGGCAAGACGTGAGAGAGAGAGAGAGAGAGAGAGAGAGAGAGAGAGAGAGAGAGAGAGAGAGAGGAACACCACTTTTCATCACTCTTGCTTTATGCTCGACAGCCCACAGCACTTTAAAATTTACGCGTGAGGTAAACATAAGGGAAAAGGCGCCAAATACGTCATTACTAAGAAATACACTAACATGAAAAGTAGCAGCACTACCTGGCGTTCTCACCTGTGCAATTCCAGCCTCCGTAAAATGACCAACAACGCAATAAAGTAATAAGAGAAATGAGATGGGCCAGTTTACCACGCGCTTGTTCTTACCTGCGTAGTGTATACCTCTACTACATAAACGTAAAATGTGTAATGTCGTTGCATATTGACTTCTTACACAAGTAAATAGTGTATCTGTCGTTTGCGTATTGCCTCTGAGAACATGGACAAATAATACCTACGCACCTCATCCACACAGAAGCAAATAGCGTATCTGTCTCAGCATAATGCCTCTTGACAACAAAAGAATGGCATCTACGCTTTTCAACCAAAAAAAAATGGGTTCACGTCGCTGTTTCTTTCTACAACACGAGAATCATATCTATGCAACTTAATCAGAGGGAATGAAATTGTGTATGTCTTTGTGTACCCTCCTCCCACAAACACGAAAAATGACTTCTACGTCTCTTATCCACAGGAATCAAATTGCGTAAATGTCACTGTTCGAGTCGACGCATTTTTTACTTGCGTTACACGAGAATGGCTTTTACGCAGATCGTCCATAGGATAAAGAACGGCGTAACCAGTTATACGCGCGCACACCACGGAGAGTACAGCGCCCTGAGCCGATAGATCGATACGCTCTTCATTATATGCACAAGTAGGGCTTCCTACAAGGAGTTTGGGTACGAGGCGTATTCGTGGCCACCTATTGAGGGCCAGGTGATGCTCCGTGGCCATGTATTAAAGGTCAGGTGATACTCCGTGGCCATGTATTGAGGGCCACGTCAGGTAATGCGTGGTCACTTAGTAAGGGCCAAGCCAAGTGATATTCCAGTCACTCACAAGTTACCAAGGTCCTCCCCCCTACTAAAGGAACTCACAGGTCACCAGGTCAACCCCCCCCCAACTTAAGGCACTCACCAGGTCACCCCCCCCCCCCCTGGTTATTGGGCATCAGCTAATTCTCACCAACTTGGAGGGAATGAAGATTTGCTACCATCTGAACCCAATAAATTTTCTGTATATTTTGGAGGAGTAAAAATTTTTAGTCAGTTTAGTTAAAATCTTCACAAATTTTGGAAGGTGTTTGTGGTCTAGGAAAACAATGATTATTAAGTCTAAGGTCTAATACAACTGGGGTCTAATGCAACTGGGGTCTATTACAGCTGGGGTCTATTACAACTGGGGTCTAATACAGCTGGGGTCTATTACAACTGGGGTCTATTACAGCTGGGGTCTATACAACAACAACAAACCCTAACCCAATCCGAGTATTACACATCCACCAACACAACAATAACCACCTCAAGTCTTAAAGTAAACTTCCCTCAGATTAACTTATAAAACTTGGCCCAAAAACTTTCTTCAAGATGTCTACTATTTCTCGACTCTGATATGCATTACGTATATACTTTATGCTCAAATAGATATACCTCATGTGTAAATAGATATACCTCATAAGTACACAAAAGTAAGTGTATTAATCTTCTCTTCCTCCATTCACCTACAAATACACTACCTCCTCCTCCTCCTCTTCCAACCCTCAAACCCACTACCTCCTCCTCCAACCTTCAAACCCACTACCTCCTCCTCCAACCTTCAAACCCACTACCTCCTCCTCCTCCAACCTCTCTACCACAAATCACCTTGGCCAGGCTATCACTGGACTTACACTCACCACGTTCATACCATCTCACTATAATTTTCTCAGCGCGGCTCACTAAAGCACTACCACCTTCCTCCTCACACACACACACACACACACACACACACACACACACACACACACGTCTTCAATTCTTGTCACTTCTCATAATTCCTATAATTTTTTTGGCCCCTGAGTCTTTGTGAGAGATTCTTCAACTCACATAAGTCTCACGTCTTCATTTTTTCATCCCTGTTATTTCTCATATGTTTTACAACACAGTGAATGTTACTTTACCTCAAGTGTTCTTTCATTTTCTAGGAGCGCCAGCAGCTCTATAGATGCACTCGTGACTGACTCACTGGATTACATAAAGGTTACCGCGCTACAGTTTATTTCACCTTAACATTAAACACCCTAATAATAACCTAACCTAACCTAACCTAACCTAATAAACACCTGAATTTATCGAACACCTGAACTACTCAAACATCTGAATTTCTAAAACACCTGAATTGTTCAAATAAATTACTCAGACGCCTGTGAGACGAGAATACGTGACTACACATAAGTAAGGTAGAAGGAGAAACCGTAACTTCACATAAGTAAGGTAGATGAGAGTACGTAACTACCCCGAGGGAGGGTAGATGAGAGCATGTGATATAACCCCGAGAGAGAGTAGATTAGAAAACCTCATTACCTGTACGGAAGAAATAGTATTAAAATTAAAGCCTGTCACAGTCTTTCCCTGGAGGAATACAGTCACCAGGTAGACGAAGAGTATATAGACAGGTAAAAGAGGAACAGAAAGACAGGTAAACGACAGGTACTGGAAATCAAACATACACGTTGATAGACGAGACATACCGACAGGTGAATGAAGAAAGCTCAACAGACAAGCAGACATAAAAACAGACAGGGGAAACGTAAGAGACAGGTAAAGTCAAAGAGACAGGGTCGAACCATCCTTCATCAGGAGAGGAAGGAGAAAGGCAGCAAGACTGACACAAGACACCTTAATGAGGTGCCCGATGAATCTAATTTACCTGAAAGGGCCAGGTAAGAGCGCTAAGCCAAGGCGGCGTCTCTTTATACTATGACTCCCACACCTGCTGCTGCCTGGGTGAGCCAGAGAGCCAGTTCAGGTCAAGTAAGGTGTACGTAAGGTGCACCGGGGTCAGGTCACGTAAGGTACACCGAGGACAGGTCACGTAAGGAACACCAAGGTCAAGTTACGTAAGGTACACTGAGGACAGGTCACGTAAGGAACACCAAGGTCAAGTTACGTAAGGTACACTGAGGACAGGTCACGTAAGGAACACCAAGGTCAAGTTACGTAAGGTACACCGAGGACAGGTCACGTAAGGAACACCAAGGTCAAGTTACGTAAGGTACACCGAGGACAGGTCACGTAAGGCACACCAAGGTCAAGTTACGTAAGGTACACTGAGGACAGGTCACGTAAGGAACACCAAGGTCAAGTTACGTAAGGTACACCTAGGACAGGTCACGTAAGGTACACCAAGGTCAAGTTACGTAAGGTACACAGAGGTCGTGTCACATAAGTTACCATCACACATGAATGATAGGTCACTTCCAAAGGTCATTTCACATGGGGGTTAATTTATACTCAAAATTTAGGCCCTACCAACTCCCATCTAAAGCTGTAGGTCACATCAGGCCTCATCCCACGGTAGGTCATACTTCTGGGTCGCGTGAAAGAACAGGTGACAAATCCGATTACAGACAGAGTGAGTTAAAAACGGGAACTTAATATCGGAAACTGGGTCACATCATCAACTCACTGTGATTGCGTTGTGGTGAAAGATGGTTGTTCAGTCTTACAGTCGTCTAAGCTTCTTCTTCTGATTATGATTATTATCAAAATTATTATTGTTATTATTCACTTTTGTCATATTTTTTCATTTTTTTTATAATTTCTTCCAAGGATATTCCCAAAATCATATATGTTGTTACAGACCTCCTTATTGGTATTCCCCTCTTATGCAAATTATTATTATTCCTGCTTTCTCCTCTTTCGTTATATAGCCTTCTTCTGCTTCGCCTATTTCTCGACTTTACTCTTCATATAATGTATATTCTTCCATTCATTTATCAAATATTCTTTCAGTTTGTTCCCTCTTCCTTCACTATTCCCTTTAACGTTATTTCCTTCCTTTCCTCTATTCATTCTTTCCTCCTTACCCCTCGACAGAAAGACCCCCTTCCTTTATCCATGTCCTTCTCCCCCTTCTTCCTTCTCTCTTCTCCCTTCCTCCAACCATCTGCTGGCGGTCACAGGTCGTACACGGACGACGTGAAACGCCGCCCGCCCGCCTACTCACGCGTAAGACACTCAATTATGCCACCCTCCACCCACCCTACCTGCCACCCATCCCATCGTCCACCCTACTTGCCTGCCACCCATCCTTCTACCCACCCGACCTGCCACCCATCCCTCTACCCACCCGACCTGCCACCCATCCCATCGTCCACCCTACTTGCCTGCCACCCATCCAGCTACCCACCCGACCTGCCACCCATCCCATAGCCCACCCTACCTGCCACCCATCCCATCGTCCTATGTGTGTCACCCATCCAACCGGCCTACCGCCTATCCTGCCATCCATCCTGTCAGTCTGCCGTCAAATGAGCCATTGCCGTAGCCTTCGGTAGCCTGTTAGTCATTAAAGTAGCCTAAGGTTGCCTGCCAGTCATCGCAGTAACCCTTCGTAGCCCGATAGCCAGTGCCAGTAGCCCATTACTAGATCAGGGCGG
>CAUDMG010000173.1:1672500-1687500 GCA_958450375.1 Homarus gammarus
ATGTATGTAATAAGTCATTTATGTCCAATGTATATTTTCAGCCTTCGGGCTGCAGAACTTTTTCAATAAACCGTTAATTATTATTATTATTATTATTATAACCCCAGTCGAGACATTGTGAATCAGGAGTCGAACCAACAGCTCCAGGAGGCACAGGACGATTCGCCTACCAAGTTTCCACCAAAACAAACATGAATTTCCAGAGAATTCAACTCTCAGCATTTACTGGAAAACATTCACTGAAAAGCTTCCCCGTACTGGAGAGTTAAGACAACAAACAAAACACTGGGGACTTGACGTGGTGGTACTGCGAGAGGGACTTGACGTGGTGATGCTGCGAGAGAGACTTGACGTGGTGGTGCTGCGAGAGGGACTTGACTTGGTGATGCTACGAGAGGGACTTGACGTGGTGATGCTGCGAGAGGGACTTGGCGTGGTGGTGCTGCGAGAGGGACTTGGCGTGGTGGTACTGCGAGAGGGACTTGACGTGGTGATGCTACGAGAGGGACTTGACGTGGTGGTGCTGCGAGAGGGACTTGACGTGGTGGTGCTGCGAGAGGGACTTGACGTGGTGATGCTACGAGAGGGACTTGACGTGGTGATGCCACGAGAAAGACTTATGTAACATTATAGAGATCCAGGGATTGCAGTCGTAGTAAATTGTATAAGGTAGTATAATTTGATATAGAAATTGATTATATAATTACTTTCAAGGAGATTATATAAGGAGGTTTTGAATTGGTATTAGCGAAACGGTAGATTGTAGCTGTGTGTGTGTGTGTGTGTGTGTGTGTGTGTGTAACCAAACAAAACAATATAGGGAATACCAGTTGCACCTTTCCGCCAGGTAAACAACTCCATTAAGAGGTTTACCTTTCTTAATGTGACATACCTGGAAAGTCTATAAAGAAGGTTTCAACGGAAGGAGAGGATCTCTTTACTTCGTTAATAGAAGAACAAGACCTCGTAATCCAACACTGGGTTCCTTTAACGTAATTAGGAGACCCATTCAACCTACCCCAAAGTTCCTAAGTACCACACCTTTTATCCCACCCCACAGGTGTGACCCAGGTGAGCGCTAGGTAATCCCAGGTAACACAGGTGTGAGCCAGATAGTCCCAGGTAACACAGGTGTGAGCCAGATAGTCCCAGGTAACACAGGTGTGAGCCATATAGTCCCAGGTAACACAGGTGTGAGCCAGGTAGACCCAGGTAACACAGGTGTGAGCCAGATAGACCCAGGTAACACAGGTGTGAGCCAGGTAGTATTCTGAACGTCTCGAGGAGCCAAGGGCGCGAGTAAGACGTCAAGGTTATGTACCAATTTAACACTCGGTGGGGGAGCCCTTGGTAGAGTTATGTGGCCTGCCTGTCGTATATCCTCTGTTGGAGGAGGAGGGGGAGAGGGAGAGGAGACTGAAGGAGAAGAGGAAGGGAGAAGGGAAGAAGAAAGAAGGAAGGAAAAGATGATGAGAAAGACGGAGAGAGAGAATGAAGGTCGCTCAAGTAATTACACTCAAACAGGAATGTAGAATAGAACCACCAAGAAAAGACAAAAGCAGATATTAAGTAAACAAGAAGAGAAAGAAAACGAATCAACAAAACAATGCGAAATCAAGAGAGCGCGCGAGAGAGGGAGAGAGAGAAAGACCAGCCACACTCTACAGGGTGATATAAAAATAAAGAATGCCCAGTATCAATTCATAACCATTTAAACTATACGTATTCTTTTTCAATCACCCTGTACATTTTCTCCTGACTTACAGCTATGTCAACAATAAATAATAGATATAATTCCGATTAACCATAATAATAATTCAGAAGCAACAACAGAACATAACAAGTAAATCACAGGATTCGTTTTTTTATTTATTTTTTTATCAACACGTGTTTGTTATTTACTCCTCTTTATTGTTTTTGTTTGGTGTTGTTCGTTTCGTTTGAGTAATTTGTTGCTTTTAATTTGATTTTATGTATAACTCTATATTACCTTTAGGCTACAGAAACCTAACCTAACCTAACCTAACCTAACCTAACCTAGCCTTGCCTTGCCTTACCTAACTTAGCCAAACCAAACCTAACTTAAACTAATCTAACCAAAATCCTTCCACAATAAAAGCGGGATATAAAAGACGCTACAGAGGATACAAAGAGACGTTACAAGAAGCGCCACAAAAGACACCACAAAAGAAGTCACAAGAGACGCCACAAGAGACGCCATAAAAGAAGCCAAGAGCGAACCACCATCGGGATCCTTGGTTTCACATGATTAAATTCTACCCCTTGTAACGGGTGATGAGGGAACACATCTTAGTTACGGTCGAGTCCCGGTGTTATCTCGACGCCATTTAGGCCACCATCATCACCTTTTTGTCTACGCTTAAGTGAGCCAGGTAGATGTGTTCTCCCACCTACACCTGGGAGGCCTTAGGTCCTGATTCTCAAAAAAGTTCGTAAGATCATTTCCACCTGTGATCAAATGTATATTGACTTCTTTAATAACTGGACTTCAAGCATAAAAATTACATCCAAAATATCATTAAAAATCAGTGCTATTCTACTTTAACAAGATACAGTTATTTAGTACTAATTAGAAGGAACATACATCTGCTTTCAATAAACACACCTGAACATACACCTGTCTTCAATAGAAACACACACACACACACACACGTCACATTAAACACACTTGTATACACACCTACCCTCAATAAACACACTTGCCCCCAATAAACACACCTACACACACACACACACACACACACACACACACACACACACACACACACACACACACACACACCTGCCTCATTAAACACACATGTACTTCCCTTGTGGGTATTTTTCAGAAAGTGTCCACCAACACAACAGGGAAAACGTTGTCACTCCTCCTAGGAAGATGATGAGCGCTAGACGACACCTAATTTAACCATACCTGCCCTTACCTTAATGATACTCTTGAGAGAACACCTTTTATGGAACGAGTTAAGTACTACCTCTTCATATATGAGTTGTGCCCTATAACGTTTTTCACATTATTAGTAAAACTCTATAATTCACGTCGTAAATGACTTGTCATATATTTGTAAGCTATATTATAAACAGGGATCTACTCTATATATATATATCGCATCGTATAATTGACCTGTGTCCTATAAATCACTCTGTATAATAAACAGGCCTCTATATATAGCATCATATATAAACTGTGTCCCATACCTCATATAATTAAACACACCTGTCCTACCTTACACGAGTCTCTGAAGAAAAAAACACATTATAAAACCACACTAACGACCACACCTACAGTGCATCCTATGGCAGGTGAGCACAGTACCTCACATTAATATCCACTACGACACATACCATCCACTTACGACCACATTAACGTCAAGTACTTTATCATAAGGTACGACACAAAGTCCAGATTCTCAGAGGTTCGTAGAATTATTTTTCCTAGTTCATGTGAAGATTAAAGATCAGAGCTAACCAGTTGATTTATACCTAACACATAATTTTACATACAATAATGGCATCGAAATTACTCTGTGACTGACCCTACTTCTTACGTTTATAGAATTCACCCCTTCAGTCCGATGAGTTAACCTGTAGACTATGATGACTTAACCCCCTTGAGTACGATGACTTAACCCCTTGAGTACAATGACCTAAACCCTAACCCCTTGAGTACAACGACCTAACCCCTTGAGTACGATAAGTGCATTCTTGTACCTTCACAGTTTCGAGAAATTTCCACTCTACGAGCCTTGAGAATTTAACTAGCATGCTCCATCTAACCCTAACTACATAATCACGCACTAGATAGGTTTTAACCCTTAGAGAATAAGTGCGAGAAACTGGTTGGTGTAGGAGTGAGTGGGTTCAGTTCTCTGATGTTATATGCGATTTGTTTCTCTTTACAACAGAAAACGGAGTGCCGGTGTGTTGCGCTATCGTGGGGGGGTTACTACAAGAAATGAGGGAGGCGATGAGTAACAGAGAGAGAGAGAGAGAGAGAGAGAGAGAGAGAGAGAGAGAGAGAGAGAGAGAGAGAGAGAGAGAGAGAGAGAGAGAGATGTTAAAAATACATAACAAATTAAGCAAATGTCAAACCAAAAAAAATACCCAAATCAATAAAGTAAAAGAAATTCAAACTAATATATTAATAAAAACCACAAAAGGTCAGGTCACACAAGGTCAAGGCACTGCACGTGACTCTCCCACCACAGGTAGGCTAACAAGTTTAAATACACTTTACGAGTTTCTTGAGGAACTATAAAAATATTTTCTTAATTTAAAAAACCTTTGTAACACGTGACGGTCTCTCTCTCTCTCTCTCTCTCTCTCTCTCTCTCTCTCTCTCTCTCCAAGGACATATAAGACACAAAAAACAAGAGACACACACGTGCCGCCCTTGTCAATAAGGGAGTGGACCCGCAGGATACAGCCCTGAGGATGCCCCGCCATCCTACACCCTCACTTCCGTCCAGGGAGAGTGAGTGAGAGGGCCAAGAGGTGCTACGAGCTGTAATGAATGAGAGGAGTCAGCCTAGAGTGTGAGGCGAGAATGAGGGGGTGGGTGAGAGGAGAGGAGAGGGAAGGGTGAGAGGTGACAAGAGTGAATAGTGGGAGAGGTGAAGGGTGCGTTGAGAGTGAGTGAGGTGACAGATGAGAAGTGAGAGGTAAAAGAGTGAGAGTGAGGAGAGGTGGCAATGAAGTGAGAGGTGACGAATGACTGTGAAAGGTCAATGATGAGAGTCAGAGGTGAATAAGAAGTGTAAAAAAAGAGATCAATAACTCCCATACCTGTTTTTAAATATTCCTCAAGTTAATAATTACCTTAGCTTAATATACCATAAATTAACTACCCAATAAATCTATAATTACCAAGTCTAATAATATTTGAGTTAATATTCCCTAAGTCAAATATTCTTCAGGTTTAATAATCCAAGTTTAATAGTTCCTAAGTATAGCGTTTCCTTGCAATATATTAATGATACATATATAAGATTAACTTATGTGGTTAATTAGGATGCAATTTTGAATATAAAAAACGTTTCTGCATTCTATCTGTAGATGAAGATATAATAACAGACCCCATGCCCGCCCTGCCCCTCTGAAGCACCGCCCTGCCCCTCTGAAGCACCGCCCTGCCCCTCTGAAGCACCATTCTACCCCTCTGAAGCACCATTCTACCTCTCTGAAGCACCGCCCTGCCCCTCTGAAGCACCGCCCTGCCCCTCTGAAGCACCACTCTGCCCCTCTGATGCTCCGCCCAACCCACTTTGTAATCTTTGTACTTATACTAATTAGCGTCACAGAGTAGTCCACTCATGTGCTCACATACGATCATGCAACCGCTTGTCAGTGTTGATCAGATCAGATAACCAGTGATAATCACACTCAGGTATACAGGTTTTTTGGCCAATAAAAGAGTTTTATCCATCTCGGGAAAGATCAAGGGGAATATCTTAGAATTAATTACTTTAAATGTGTCAGACAGCAGGACCTGTTCACTCCGTCAGCTCTTCACTGCACCCCAGGCAACCTATACTATGACACCAACAGATACACAACTCTCCGTCACTCTTGCTCTACCTGTACTGGTACTTCAGTAAAATTATATACAATATATTTGAACACGTGTACAGGTATTTAATTAATAAATGCTACTTTTATTATTATAAACAACGGTATTTAATTACATATAACAGTAAAACTATGAGTGTTTATTAAACTAAATGACACCCAATGTACCCCGAGTGATATTTTAATAATGTAATGTTTTTTGTAATGAGGAAAAAGCTAATTGACCTTGAACTGAGCTATTTGACTTTATTTGAACTTTGGCTCATTTGCTCGTTTACCTGTACAGTACTTTAGTTACCTGGCCATATAGGACCTTTATTTCCTTGACCTTATATCACACACACACACACACACACACACACACACACACACACACACACATCCATGGGGTGTAACTTTAGGATGTCCTGCACTTGGAGGCACACCAAACACGTTCCATGACATGTGTAACAGAGAGAGAGAGAGAGAGAGAGAGGGGCGAGAAAAGGTGTGGAGTTAGTCGGGAAGGAGGAAAAAGGAAGAGAAAGGAGAGAAGCGGAGAAGGTAGAAAGGGAGAAAAGGAAAAAGGGGAGAGACAGGAGCGAAAGTAAAAGGGCATGAGTGAAGGACATCAGAAAGGAAGGAAGAAGAGAGGACCGAGGAGAAAAGCAGTAGAGTGATGGAGGGAAGGGGAAGGAAGGGGAGGGGTGGTGTGGGGAGGGAGACAAAAACAAGGAGGGGAGGAGAGGGTATCAGTCTCCCTGGGGAGGTCTTCTGATTCAATTTCATCAATGAGCGTCTGGCCTGAGTTGGGGAGGGGGAGGGAGAGGGGAGGGGAGGGGAGTTAGTCAGAGGGAATTTAGACAGATGGAAATGGAGGAATAGAGAAGGAAGATGGGGAAAGAAGGAGGAGGAGAGAGAGAGAGAGAGAGGGAGAAATGGGGAAACGGAAAAGGATAAAGGAAAAGGAAGAGGAGAGAAACAAAGGAGAAGGAAGAAGATGAAAGGAGTAAGAAGAAGGGAAAGGAAGAAGGGACAAGATGAATGGAAACATAGAAAGGGGGAATAAAACAATAAGTAGAAGAAAGAACAAGACAAAGAAAAATACAAACCACATATGAGATAAAGACTGAAAGAAAGTAAAAAAGAAACAAACAATAACAACAAAGATAAGAAACAGGAAGAAGAAGAGGAGGAGGAAGAAGGACCAGTTATCAAAGAGGAAGTGAGAGAGGGAAGGAGATGAGAAAGAATAAATATGGAGAGGGGAGAGTAAAGGGGGAAACCAAGAATGGACAGAGGAGAAAGAGGAAGAACAATAATAGAGACGAAATGGAGGAAATACGATTAGAAGGTTGAGAAACAAAGGAGGATAAAGACAGTGTTTATTAGAGATTACCGAGCCATGTCCAGAAGAGGGGGAGAGAGGAAGATAATGAATAATAAAAAAAAGTCAAAAGAAATACACAAAGATACAGAAAGGAAAGCGATGAGGAAAGAATCAGTAGAAGAAGAATATGTAAGAAAACGGTAAAAAAAAAAACACTCAAAGAAAACGGGGAAAGGATATGAAAGAAAAGTTAGCAATAATTAAAAAAAATGGACACAAAGGCCTTTAAAAATACAGAAAAGAAAAGAGAACTAAAGTTATTAAAGAAAACAGAAACAATAACTATTTTAAAAGTAATGGGAACAAACTATTACAGAAAATGGGAACAAAATCTATTAAAGAATATGGGAACAAGGACGATCAGAGAAAATGAGAATGGCATTACAAAAAGGCACGTGAGGAGAGAAAGGTAATAAAAACAAATGAAAGAAATAAAAGAAACAGTAAAGTTGGGGGGAAAAAAGTCAACAGATTGGAAAGGGAGATTTAAGGAGAGGAGAAGAGAGGTGGGAATAAAAGGGAGAAATAATAAGTGAATGGCAAGAAGAGAGGAAGCAAAATATAAACAAAGAAATGGGGAGCTAAAACGAAGAAACTGGGAGATAAAATAAAGAAAACTGGAAGCTAAAACATGATAGCTGAAAAAAAGAAACAAAACTGGAAGCTAAAACATGATAGCTGAAAAAAGAAACAAAACTGGAAGCTAAAAACACGTATAACCGGAAGATTAAATGACAACAGGAAAATCAAAACAACAAATAAATTTAAAAGCAAAAACCGGAGGAAATTAATCTACACAGAAATTAAGAAGTGACGTTAATAAAATAAAATGAAGTGTGTGTGTGTGTGTGTGTGTGTGTGTGTGTGTGTGTGTGTGTGTGGTGTGTGTGTGTGTGTGGGATCAACCTAACTTAACACAAAAACAAGAGAGTATTTTCCTGACCTCTCTCTCTCTCTCTCTCTCTCTCTCTCTCTCTCTCTCTCTCTCTCTCTCTCTCTCTCTCTCTGTCTCTCTCTCTCTCTCAAAAAGTCACGTTTGACACACCTGAGAGAAGGATCTAACATGCAAAAGCAATTTATTAGGCAGCCTTTACCCGTTTAAGGAAAGATGGTGACGGCCAAACATCATTTATTACTCTTCTTTCCCCCACTTACTGGAGGTGCCCCATGCAAATTCTCCTCATCACCCAGTCACCCTTAACTTCCTCCCTCACTACCATTCTACATCTATTATCCTCTTCCCCTTCTCTCTCCATTATCCTACAGTCCTTCCATCCTAAACCCCTGCCATCTTACTCTCCTCTCTGTCATCTGTCTCCCCCTTCCATCTCACTTCCTCCCTTCATCTTATTCCCTCTATCTCATTCTTCCCCTGTCATCCTACTCCTCTTTCCTTTGTCCTATTCCCTCTGTTATCTTACTCTCCCTCTTGCCTTCCTACTTCCACTTCCATCTTACTCCCTCCCTTCAACCTATTCCCCCTGCTATCTTACCCCCTCCTTACCCCCTCCTCCCCCCCTACCCCCCAACTCAAAGCAACATGACAAACACAGTAACTTTTTTTTTCTCTCAGATAAGGTAAATAATCCCCCCTTAGCTTTACTCAATCTCCCCCTATTTAAAGTTAACCCAAAATGTACTAAATAAAAGTCACTAGTAGTTATTGTACCTCCCCTCCCTCCCCCCCCCCCTACCCTATATAAAAGGAATGGTTGGAACACGAAAAATAGGTCAGTCTCCCTCCTATTTAAAGAAGTACCCCCCCCCCCCTCCACACACACACAGGCAAAGAAAATGAAGATATGAAAAGTTTACACATTCTCTCGTCTTCCTCCACATAAACAGACATAAACAAGTGATCATATACACACAAACAACCGCCCAAAAACATACAGTCACAGACAGAATCAAACAAACATACAAAGAACCATACATACATACATACATACATACATACATACAAATAAGCATACATACATACAAAAAAAACATGCAAACAAAAAAATCTGGACAAAACAAGGAAACAAGTCTACTTATCACAGCAAGACGATAAAAAAAAACAACACCCTCACGACAAGAGATATAATGTACAAGAGTCTGGGAAGCTTCCGTCATGTTAGTAAGACGGACCATCAACACTGGGGCGAAATCTTCAAAGTTTGGGGAGATGGGGAGATGCTGTTATTATTTACGCCATAATCTCCCCCCCCCCCCCCCCCCAACCCACTTACCCCAGCCACCACCCGTCACTCTCCCTCTGTCTCTCTCTTCTCCTCTTCTTCCTACCCCTCCTTCCCATCATGTCTCCTACTATCCACCTACTTCACACAAACATACACACACACACACACACACACACACACACACACACACACACAACTGCTACAATAACCAATTCCCTCCTCACTTCTATTCTTTCTTAAATTTTTATTCCTTCTCCTTTTTTCCAGATTATCTTCCTTCCTTCCTTCTCCCCTCCCATATTACCACTAGCCGTTCATTCCTTTCTTCCTTCTTCTGTTTTCCTTCTCTCCCCTCTTCTTTCTCATTCTTACATTCTTCCTTCCTCTCCCGGTATCACTTTCCCTTCACACCAATCCCTTTCATCCCTCTTTTCCGTCCCTTCTCTTCCTTTTTCCTCCCCAACCATCCCTCCTCCCTTCCCTTCTCCCCTCACCCTCCGACCTGTCTCACTACGCCTCCTGCCTTCTTAATCTAGTTTTTTTCTTCAGTTTTCTCCTTCAAGAGGGTGTCAACTTTCGTGTCACTGACGATTGTGTCTCTCGCTGCTTGATATGTGAGAGAGGAGGAGGTAAGGGAGAGGAGGAGGTAAGGGAGAGGAGGAGGTAAGGGAGAGGAGGAGGTAAGGGAGAGGAGGAGGTAAGGTAGAGGAGGAGGTAAGGGAGAGGAGGAGGTGAGAGAGGAGGAGGTAAGGGAGAGGAGGAGCTGTGAGAGAGGAGGAGGTGTAGGGGAAGAGACTGTGGGAGAGATCAGTGAGAGAGAGAGAGGGGTCTCAGTCTCCCCAGCAACACACACACACAACTATTCTCTTTCCTTCACTCCTCTTCCTCTTTTCCTCTCCTCTCCCGCCTCATATCCCAACCCCCTGCCCTCCTCCTCAACCTCTTTTTCCCTCACCTTATATTCCTTCCGCTATTCCTTCTTCTCCTCCTCCTCCACCCCCTCCGCCTCCTCTCCCACCTCATATTCCAGCCCCCCATGTCACCCCCCTCCCCCCCACCCTCACCTTCTTATAGCTGGCGGGGACGCTGGAACTTGGGAAGTTTCCTCCCATGACCAGGCGTCGCTCCCCAAGTTTTTCCCTCGCTATAATATTGAAGTTCTCCCACCAGGAATTTTACCTCCTCTCCAATGTTAAAAAAAAAGGAGTGAAAAAATAGGGAAATGTGGGGAAAATGGGGGAAATAAGAAAAATGGGGAAATAGGAAAACGGGAGGAAATAGGGAAAGTGTGAAGAAAAATAATCGGTCACATTTTCCCTCATTACAATATTGACATTTACCGACAGGGAATCGCCTCCCCCATAATGTTAAAAAAGGCGGAAAAATAGAGGAAAATAAGGAACAAATGGGGAAAAAATAATAGGTCGTATTTTTCTTTTCATTTTTCATCACCTGTGAGATTGACAACGCCTGTGGGGAAATGCAAACACGTCCCCCTCCCTCACCCCCATCCCCTCACCTTCCATTCCTCTCTGTTCCCTCTCTTCCCCCTCCACTTCCTCCCCAAAAATGCACACCCCTCTAACCCCCCCAACAAAAAAAATACACACCCATATCCTATACAAAAAAATCTTCCCCTATCTCCCCCTCCCCCCCAAAAAAATGCAGTCACCCCCCTATAAAAAAATACTCCCCCTCCCCCCTAAAAAATTCCAATACCCCTAAAGAATGTACACCCCCTCCCCTCCCCCCCCCCCCCACATAAAGTATTGGTAGAGACGTGTATTTTCTCACATTTGTTAATATTGGCGAAATTATCTATCTATCTCTTGTCTGTACGTCTCTCTCTCTTTCCAAAATTAACATGAAATACGACTATAAAACAAACACACACAAACACACACACACACACACACACACACACACACACACACACTACACCGAGATAATTTTTTAAGGCAGTCAATTATACATTCAATATCGCAGAGGCTTCTACTTGTTGTCTTTGTCTGTGTAAATTAAAACATTATATACTCGTCTCACATCCAACACACACACACACACACACACACACACACACACACACACACACACACAGTCATCACGTTTTTAAAGGTAGAGAGTCGATTGACGGAGTGGGTGACTGACTGATGACTGACAGACTGGGTGATTGATTAATTGGTGATTGAGGGAAAACCTAATTTCTCGTGGGTGATTGAGTGATTGATGATCCTCACTTAAGTCAACATATTCGTGGCTTAAAGAGCTGACGGATTAAAAGACTGATTGATTAAAAACATTAGGATGGCAGTTTAATCCACTGACTGTTTTTGACTGTTTGAATAATTAGCTAAATGACTGGCATTACTTTACAGATACTTGGCTGTTTAATTCATTGGCTGATTATCTGACTGGCTAATCAAAATTCAGAATATTTATCTGATTGATTGGAAGCTTTGACATGTAATTAATTGAATGATTGTTTGTCAAATGCTTGTAGGCCAGACAATCTAATTAATTAAAACAAAAACTAAGAAATATTAAAATACCTCGAAAAACTCAATTAACGTTGAATTTATAAACTACAAAATATATTCTAAGATTTAATTCATAATGAGATATTTTATCAGGTTAATTACAAATGGAAAAATTACCTTGAGGACGTAAAGGTGTAATCTCCTTCTTTTCTGTTTTGTGACCTTAATTGCTTTGTAATCTTAATGGTCATTGCTTTCTTTGTTTACATTTTTACTGGTGTTTCTACTCGTTTATTTCTGCATTTCTATTATTTTTTCTTCTCTTCCTTTGTTTCTCTCTTCTCTATGTTTTACTCTTCATTTACCTATGCATCTCTCTCTCTCTCTCTCTCTCTCTCTCTCTCTCTCTCTCTCTCTCTCTCTCTCTCTCTCTCTCTCTCTCCCTACTTCCATTTCTCCCACTGTTATAAACCCAACACAAGAAACACCGACTTGGAGTAACGCAACACACAGCAATCAGGCCCACAGGTAAAAACGCCCAGGTAACACCACCCATCCAGGTAACACGACTACCCACCTAATAACACTTCCCCTTAAAAGAAAAACTAATTTTCTTGCCTTTACCTGGTCTCGATTTCAGGGGGAGGAGGAGGAGGGGGGGTGGGGGGGTAAGGGCTTCTCCTCCTTGTTGTTTGCAAGTTAAATGGGCCCCAGCTCTCCTAGGCCCCAGTTCAACTTAATTTAATATAACCCTTTGGCTTGAGGATCAGATCTAATGGGCCTCAGTCCTATGAAGCTCCATTCCAAGTTAACTTAACCATTAAGAATAAATTTCAGTTCTAATGGGGACTAATTCTAATAGGACTCAATTCAGCTCAGCTTAACCATTAGGATTCAAGCCTAGTTGTAATGGGTCCCAGTTTTAATGGGCGCTCAATTCAACCTCACATAATGATAAACAAAAACACACTCTATTTTTACCATTGGGTTAAAAACCAGTATTATTGGGCTCAAGTCCTGATAGACCACAGCGCAACCTGATTATTAGGTTTGAATTCGGGCCTATTAGGACTAATGCCATTTAGGCGTGGGCTTTAATCCAAATACTTATGTTAAATATGTCATTTTTTATTAGATTTAGTTATATGGTGGGGTCCAGTAGGACTTAGAGCTCATTATAACAAAGATTTAACCCAACTAGTCACGATAAGGTGTAAATAGGGTCTCATAGCATTTCAGGGGCCCGTCTGATCAATTTCCAAACTCTTTTTGTTTACCCATGCCCAAGTTTCCCCCTCCCCTCCCCTCCCCCCACGGAAAAATCAGGTGTGACGTCACATGGATCTCACACGAAGGCAAACCATTAAATCGAATATGACGGGACAAGACCACTCGACCAGAACCTGTTAAATTCTTCCAGAACTCATGAAAGGTACCAGCCAGTGGTGGCCTGGAAAGTTTGGCTCCGAGTCCTCCTTCGTGATTGGTTGGGATTTTTTTTTTAGGTAAGTTCTCTTGTGCGATTGGTTGAGATTTTTTAGTTCTCGTGAGCGATTGGTTGAGATTTTTTTAGTTCTCTTGTGCGATTTGTTGAAAGTTACTGGGCCCTTTTGTGACTGACTGGGGAATTCTGTCCTGATATAATATGATTGGTTGAGAGTCTGTAACCTGTTGTGTTATTGGCTGGAAGTAGCCAGAAGCAGTAGGAGATAGAAGCAGTAATCCCAACAATGTCCTTTAATACTGAGTCAAAACGATTGTAAAGTAGCCATCACATAGCCCAGGAGTAGCCCCGTTCAGAGCTAATTCAAAAACCTGTAGCAAAGAGCCATAGCAACCATATATTATAATAATAACTGTCAAGATTAAATGACTCTTAAGTTGTAGTAAGTAGCCCTCAGACAGCCTAGCCTATGTGATAAGTAGTCCTGCCCAGACACCCAGCCCCCAAGCCCTGTCATCGACCCTTCCAACCGTCCGTCCGTCCGGCTGTAGCCAAAAGCACCAGCAACAGGAACCAAATAACACAACAATAGCCTTCACCACGCATCTACTACATATTCCTGAGATAGCCTAGACTACGTGATGAATAGCCCTGTCCAGACATCCAACCCTTAGCCCATCCGCCCGCCTGTAGCCAGAAGCAGCAACAGGAACTAGATATCACAACAATAGCCTTAATACCAGGAATGCAAACTCTGGGTCCGACGATGCAAATCTTCTCCCGGAGGACCTTGGAATTGCGCGTGCCAACTTGACAGCTTAATACGATGTTTGCAAGCCTCTGTAGCAATGTAAACTGGGTTCCTTATTGCCGTATTTGCTTGCAACACCACTCAGCGCGTCCGGCATGGTGAGTAGGTGGGAGGGAAGAGTAGGGGGTGGGGTGGGGTTTGGGGGTGGGGACAGGAAATGGGGGGAAGGGGGGAGGGGATAAAGAGGTCAACGACAAGCCAATGACGACACGCTACCTGGTCTAAGTCCGTACCGACTACGAAGAAGGAGAAGAGGAGGAGAGAGAGCACAGGACCACCGCCAGGCCAAGTAAACAAACATCGTCAGGCGAGTATACGTCTCTGACAGGTTGGCCAGGCGATCGTTTACTGGAGGTGATCTTATGGTACAGACATATACGACCCTACCATAAATATACCATCGCCAGCACAAGCTAGCAAGGGCACTACAGTATGTATGCTACGTCAAACGAATCTTCACCATTCTTGTCTCTACACTATCGTTCATCTAAATTACGAGAATCTACTAACAAAAGGTAATCTGAGACTACCTTAAACTAGATATGGTCCCCTTTACACAAGTTAAGCAAAAACACAAACAGGCGTCCAAAATGGCATCAAAATTACACGACAATAACTAGATGCCTTCACATAGCACCAGTTAGGAGAGATAATTAATGAATAAAAGATTTACATTAACTAGACACGTTCATTATGTACAAGTTAAGGGAGAAAATTAAGTTACCTAACCGTTGTGAATCCAGCAGACATAAGCCAAAACATGATGGCTGTTGGTCGGGAGTTTGACTCGACGCGACTGTCTGAACCAATTAAGCCACCACGAGCATCTCCACTTTAATTATCATTAATTCATAATCAACGCTTCTCTTATGGGGGAGGAGAGAAGAGGAGGGGTAGGGGGAAGGAGGGATAGGAAGGGGAGGGGGAAGGAGGGGTAGGTGAGAGGAGAAGGTAGGTAGGAAGGGAAGAGGGATTTAGGGGTAAGGGGAGGAGGGTTACAAAGGGAGAGAAAAGGAAGAATGAAGAGGAGGAGTAGGAGATGGGGAGAGGGTGAGTGGTTGAGAAGAGGATGGGGAAGAGAGAGCGAAAGAGTAGTAGGGAGGGAAGGTTGAAGAGAAGGAAGGAGT
>CAUDMG010000173.1:1690000-1790000 GCA_958450375.1 Homarus gammarus
TTACATACACAGACAAACATACATACATACATACATACATACATACAAACATACATACACATATATACATACATACAGAGACATACAGACAGACAGGCAGGCACATACATACATAAATACATACATACATACATACATACGTAGAGAGACAAACAGACAGGCAGAGGAGACGAGTGGATAGGAGCAGAGGGTGTTTTTAAGGGAGAAATTCGTAGGAAAATGAGATAACAAAAGGACACGTTTAGAAGCAAATTGGGTGAGAGGGAAAAAAAGAGGGGGCCATTTGAGGGCCGGAGAGGGGGGGGGGAAGGGGTGAGAGGGGCATGTGAAAAGGGTTACGTTGGCGTAGATGAATGAGGTGAGCTATACTAGGGTTAGGTTAGGTGTTGGTACAAAGTGCTTTAGATGTGGAGGTGATACAAGGGAATATTTCAGTTTTAGTAAGAATATAGTTCACGGGTTTATTTCGAGCCTTAATTCAACATGGATATATTTCAACAGTTTATTTACCATGAATTTATCCCGGGGGTTCATCTAACAGGGATATATTTCGGAGATTCAGTTAGCAAGGATATATTTCAGAGGGAGGATTTATTAAGAACATATTTTGAGTGTTGGGTCATTTTAATCGTGTATTTCAGACATTTTAATTCAATGGTTTTCTTAAAATCTGTTTATATCTAGTTTTTAGTTTTTTAGAGTGAAGGATTTATGTGTACTTAAGGCTCGATTTATTAGTAAAGTATATCTTTTGGAAAGTCGGAGTTTAAGGGTATTGCCTAAAATTTAGGAATTTTTTAGATACAGTGTGTTGACAGTCTAATAAGATGGGACACACACACAGTGGACAAGAAAAATGGAAGACCTTATTGGATTCTTCAAGCGCCACGCACACGCATGTGTACTTACTCCCGATGTGTTTCTCTAATGTATGTATGTGTCTACATGGACATACACCTTTAGGAGGGTGGGGTTATATTTCAGTAAATCTAATCTCTTATATTTATTACTGTTTGTAAATCAGATCTTGGCGATACATTTCATTAAAAAAATCGATAACATTTCTAAATCCGATTTCTAGGACACATTCCAGCCTACAGGAGAGCTCAGGCTCGCCACTGGCTCACCCATGATAATATTGTGATTTTTAATCGACTCTGTAGCTGTATTCAAAATTCCTTATTGTACTAAAAGCAGATTTATGTATAAATTTCCTCGTGACAGGAATTCCTGTTGTTATATAGAGAAGTCATACAGGTTTGGAAATATAATTCACTAGATTTTGAGATTTATTTCAGAGTTAACTTGTATCTATCGATATTTATCGAATATTATTATGATTATTAACCTTTGTATTTTACTGTCATCTTTATTATTGCCAGAATAATTATTATTATTATTATTATTATTATTATTATTGTTCCCCATCCACTACGCCCTCAAAGAGTTCAAATTTCATTAGTCTCCTTCCTGTGTGTACCTTAATAAGACTTCCTCTTGATCTCTTTAACCAAATGGCATTATAGAACAGAAACACGGGGATGGAAGCATTACAAGTCTTATACCCGTGTGCGAGGTGGAGAGAAAGAAAGAGAAAGTGAGAGATAAAGAGAAAAGTGAGAAAAGAGAAACACACAAAAAATAAAGAGCAACGACAGAAACAAACAGACAGATAGACACAGAGATAAAAGGGACAAAGGCAGATAAATAAAAAAGAGGGAAATGAAGAAAAAAGAGAAAGACATACACACAGACAAGGGAAGAGAGAGAGAGAGAGAATAAGGTCACCTGTGGGACTTCATATGCAAATTGGTTCAAACTTTAAACTATATGAATTTTCAAAGGGGAGTTTGTAACAACCATAAATGTAATAAACTCCCTTAAAATGTAATAATAAACTCCCTTAAAATGTAATAATAAACTCCCTTAAAATGTAATACTAATCAACTCTCATAAAACATATCTCCCTTAAAATATAATACATACAGTAAGTTACAATAGACCATAACTAGCTATTCTCACCCTATTCCTCCCCCTCCTTTTATCTCTCCTTCTTCCTAACTTTATTACCCTCGCTTACCTCCTTCCTTCTCTCCCTTTCCCTGCCTTACTGTTCCTTCGCCCAGCAATACATTACCTCAGGTGGTCGTCTCAGGTGCGCTTCAGCCACTTACCTGTGAAAGAAAAGGAATACGTGTAAGAGTGAAGGCCCGTCAATGATAGTGCTTTCAGGTGTGACCAGGTATACTCTCTCTCTCTCTCTCTCTCTCTCTCTCTCTCTCTCTCTCTCTCCTCCACCCCCCACCATGTAGTAGTAGCAGTAACAAGAAGGGTGAGTGGGTTATGTCCCTCAGTACACAGTGTGATGCAGCAGTTATTATGTGTGGTCGTGTTGAGGTTCTTCCCACCCGAGAGAGAGAGAGAGAGGGAGGGAATAAGATTTTCCCGTTTTGAGACAAGTGCTGGGTGTGGCGGAATGGTGTGGGATACGGAAATAGGAATGACGACACGTTAAACTCTGGAATGGTGACGTGTTAAAGTGTGAGACTAGTGAGGTTTTATTGTGGGAATGGGGCCATATTAAACATTGGAATGGTAACAAATTAATGTGAGAATAATGTGATTTTATAATGGGAATGGGGCTTCATTACACATAGGAATGGTAATACATTAAGCACTGGAACATGGACACGTTCAGCATGGGAATGGGAATGACACATGAAACAAGGGAATAGAGAAACATTTAACAAGAGAATCGTGACACAATTACCATTAAAATAGGAATTATGTCACATTAACCACGGGAATAGGAATTATACAAAGAACTTCTTATGGCCATTAGGTAATTAAGAACGTTTTTCATCATATAAAACCGAAGACACACACACACACACAAACACACACACACACACACACACACACACACACACACACACGGATATTAATTACCAACAAGAGCCTTCACAAGTTCTTAGTCTAATTACAAATTCTTCATTAACTTCCACGGGTCACCAAGTCCCCCAAGAGGTGACACAGCTGAGGTCACACAGCTTTCTCTAACACAACCAAGTGTACAGGAGTACTAATGGAAATGGTGACAGATTAAATGGGAATGGTGAGAGATTAAATGGGAATGGTGACAGATTAAGTGGGAATGGTGAAAGATTAAGTGGGAATGGTGATAGATTAAATGGAAATGGTGACAGATTAAATGGGAATGGTGACAGATTAAGTGGGAATGGTGAAAGATTAAATGGGAATGGTGACAGATTAAGTGGGAATGGTGACAGATTAAATGGGAATGGTGATAGATTAAGTGGGGAATGGTGATAGATTAAGTGGGGGAATGGTGATAGATTAAGTAGGGAATGGGGATAGATTAAGTGGGAATGGGGACAGTTTAAGTGGGGATGGTGAGGGATTAAATGGGAATGGTGACGAGATTTCGAGTATCATAAATCTCAACTAATACGAACGGCAACGTCCTTCAAGCCTCAGGATAGGCCATCTCTGTCTTTCCTAAACGTCACCCTTCATATCTCATCGTAAATAATACCCGAACATAAACACCAATTCCGAACACACCCCCCCCCCACCCCCCCCCAAAAAAAAAAAAAATAAAAAATAGATAAATAAAAACACAAATTTCTACAATAAAACGCCAATTTCGACGATAATTTTAAATAATTTCGAACATTAAAAAACACAAAACCAGGAAAATATCATACATAAAATCCACAAATTCAACCAATTTTTTTTTTTAAGAATTTTGACGTAAAAGACAAAAAAAAAAAAAAAAATAATAATAATAATTCCAAACACGCACACAAAAAAATTTCGAACTAAAACACCAGCTTCGAAAACACAAAAACCAGTTACAAACAAGAGGTCCATAATTTCGAACAGCACCAACAACCACTACTACCACCATCACTACCTGTACGACCCCAATGTCTACTAATTACGGCCGCCTCTTGCTCCCGAAAGCCATCATTTGTGTCATCTTCAGCAGCCAATAACAGCACCTCCACCCCACCTATATTAACTCCCCAGGTATTTTCCAGACCAGGTAAGGCTTGGGAGATATTTTCTTCGCTCTATATATCTCCCCCATCCCCTAACCTCCCCCCCCCCCCCTCCCCCCTTTCTCTCTGCTGGGACGACGCTTATTGGCCCAGAACAGAGCAATTAGTCGCTTAATTGGCATTCTTTTCTCCTATTTTCCGTCGAATATCTCCCCTATTTTTATTTATTCATTTTTTTTGGTACAGATTACAAAAATTTCCGCGTGTGGAATTCGATATCATCCTTCAGTGCGTTATCATGTATCTTCATTAGTTCCTAGACGACGCCAATTACTATATTTTGCTAAAGAGTGAGGAATTATTATGTCATATCCATCGCCAATTTACTCGTTATTAGTTTGTCTTTCCTTCTCTTTCACTTCGTTATAACATCTCCATTAGCTTCTGTACGTTGGTAATAACCTATGTCTTTTTTTTTTTATAACGAGAAAGAATCATTATATCAAATCCATTCCCAATTTATTCGTTATTAGGTCATCTTTCACCTTTCCTATACGTACGAGTTAACACAGCCTTCGTTATTACAGCTTCGTTAACTTCAAATGTTGGGATTAATTAAGTCTTTTTTTGGAGAAGTTTAAATAATCATTTCATATCCACTGCCACTTCACTCGTTATTGGGTTCTCTTCCTTACCAATAAGCTGTCATTCGCTTCGTTATTTCATCTTCATTACTTCTCTCCACGTTGACAATTATTAAACTGTTTTTGATGGTGGTCATTATGTTATATCAACTGACAATTAATTCGTTAGTTGCGACTGAGTTTGTAAAAGAAGAGTTAATTCCATCGTTAATACATTTTCGTTAATTCACACACGCTGAATATTTAATTAATCCTTATATTACCTGACTCTTAATTCGTTAACCTAACCTCTCCACCTGGTATAAGCTGTCACCCAATGCGTTATTAAATACACCTTCCCACTTCATTTTTTCTCATCATTATCTCAGACTGCCAATCATTTTGTTATTAACTCCCTATAATTATGTTCCAGCAGTAATTTCCTTCGTTATCAGGGCTGTTACTACAAATACATTACCATTTACTGTATAATTATATCACGACTAATTTGTACACGTTGCCATTTAGCTTGTAATGGCATCTCTGATATCCTATTTACGTTGCCACCCGCTTCGATTTCAGACCATTATTTCATGCAGGAATTGTCAATGGCATTTCACACAAGTTGCCATCTCAAAAAGCCTTTATTAACGTTGCCACTTATATTTTTATTAAGCGTTGCCACTTACACATTTATTAAGCGTTGCCACTTACAACTTTATTAAACGTTGTCATTTACACCTTTATCACTATCTCCTTAATTTGTATTATTCCTATTTTATTTCAGTATCACCCTCTCCCTATTAGTACAAGTGTTTCGTTCAGTTCATTTCCAAACTGCTGTCATTCGCTGACACAAAACTCACATGCTCATACGAGTAACCACTGCCAATACTATCAGATGAGTGTTGATCACAAGGTGACTTCACGTATAAGTGACGTCACACATCAGCTGATATAAACAAATCAAACGATGAGGTCACATATCACAGATGTCACAAATCATCTAATAAACGCAGATGACGTCATATATCACTGGGGGGTCATACAATGAACGCTGGAAGCTGCAAAGAACGCGGGAATTGAAAGAGTTCAGTGATTTATAGAGAGGAGGGAGAGAGTGTGGGACGCGCGGGTGTACAACATGTGTCAGGTGAGGGGACACACCTTGTACTGTACAAGTCCCACAGGTGCACTAGTACATACAATATGTGCACATACATAGACAGAAACACTCACACATACACATGCATGCATTCGTACGGTACGCTTCTCATGGGAGAGGGGGGGGAGGGGAGAGGGAAGGGGAGGGAGAGGGACCCTACCACCTTACCCCTCGCATGCTCCACTCCATTCTTAAGTCCCAACGCAGCAGGTAATTGCCCTCCCGGCTATTTATAAGAAGTAATTAAAGCAATTTACCTGTCCCATTCCTCTATTTCAGAGTTGACACGTCATATTACCTGTGACAATTACCACACCCGACCCGCCACACTCCTCAAATGTTGTTGCTGCTCCGACCATCTTGCCATTCTGTCTTGGGTAGTGTGAGGAGAGTCATAAATGATCCCCAGGGAGGTGTGGAGGAGAGAGAAGAGGAGGGAAGGAGGGGAGGGGAAGAGTTGGGAGGTGCCAGGGAGAGCATGAAGAGAGAAGAGAAAAGATGAGAGAGAGTTGATGGAAGGAAGGGAAGGGAGAAGAGGAGAGAAGAGAAAGACAACAAGGAGTAAAAGAAAAGGAGGTGAAAGGAAGAGGGGAGATGAAAGAGAAGAAATTGAAAATAAGAAAATGGATAATGATTGGATACTGACAAGACAACCACATCTACATACATATATAAACAATTATAGCTACATAAATACATACACAGATTATCATACAAACATACACTCATGCATACATACATACCGACAGACATAAATATAATACTATACGCTCAGGGTTGCAGGCGTATAAAAAATGTTAATTTCCCTCAAATGCCAAGTTTACACAACGCACACAAACCCCGCTGTAAAATTCAAGACATTTAAAAATAGTCCTAAGTGGCTTAACATTTTAATTATAACTAGTAGTTTTGTTACACATGTTTAAAAAAATAAGAAATTGATCAAAAAAGTTGTTAAATTGTTAAATAAAAATGGATATGGGATAGAAATTGTTAGAATGAGTTTACCCAGACGTTTGTAACAATTCTAAGAGATATTACTGTACAGATACTTCAACTGACCGCAATCACACCTGGGAGATATTTCCGGGTAAACAACATCACAGGTAAAAGAGAGAGAGACTTCACACAAACATTCTCTCTCTCTCTCTCTCTCTCTCTCTCTCTCTCTCTCACACCACTAACCCATTACCACACATCTCTTCATTTGCCTTCACCATCGCCTCTTCCTCCTTCCTACCACCACCACCACCAACTACCACCACTACTACTACTACTACTACCACCACCCACCACCACCACAAGCGCACTCTTTCAAAATGCAATAAAAACGGCAACTGTGTCCATTCCATCTCTCCCCCATCCTCACATTCCATATATCTTCCATCAACAGTCACGTCCACGCACAACCTTCCTCCAACCAATATTCCACGCACCAGTCAGGTCCCAGGTCCACTTTTTCACCATCTACAGTCTACATTCACGGAGGCAGGAGGAATGTTTACACTTTGCTGCAGACCTTTCTCTATTACGTGAGTTATTTAAATGTATCAGCTTGTTCCAATCACCACTCAGAAAACAGTCAGGGGCCATTAAAGCTAAATTTAGGCATCAATCAGGCATCACTCACGAACCGATGAGGCACCAGTCAGAAACCAGTTATTTACTATTCGAGTGGACGTCACCTAACCTAACCTAACCCAAACTAACCTAATCTAACCTATTTAACATAATCAATATTCCATACACCTTTTACTATCTTTCATAAACGAAGGCCATTTTTCCTATATTTTCGTGAGAACTTATATTACAGAGGTCATTTAGAGCATAAAAAGTCTTATAAAAAACTTAGAACAGGATCACATAAAACATTCAAAGAAGACATTTGAGATAGAGAGAATTACTAAAGCCTGAAATACAACTAAAACAAATAATAAACCAACAAAATATCACAGATCGGTTTAACATTTTAAAGAATATGTGAAAGAAGAAGAAAAAAGAAAGAACGATGATAAAAGGCAAAGAGACTATTAACGTTCTGGGTGAAAAGAATGTTGACGTGAATTTTATTGCAGTGAATCATGACGCAACTTGATATACACATCGAGTTAATATGAAGCGTTGTAAGGGAGTGAGATTAGGGATTCGTGCTGCATATATAATGTGTGTGTGTGTGTGTGTGTGTGTGTGTGTGTGAATGAATGAATGAGTGTAAACCATCATCTTTAACTCTCTCTCTCTCTCTCTTTTCCTACACTTTGTCTTCCAACTAACTCTCTCCCTTCCCTTGCCATTTCCCCCTCCTTTCTTTGAGGTTTCTGTACCCCTTGATCCACCCAACACAAAACTGGGAAGAGGAGGAATAAAAGATAACAGACAGATCTACAGATACAACAAAAATAATAATCCACACAACTCATCGCTTCTTAGATAAAACAAAAACAAAACAAACAAAATTAAACAAACACATTAAGATAATTGTCTTTGTACCAATTGTGTGACGAACTTAATGACGTGAAGGAATTAATTATTGACCTAAGGAGACACGACCTTATATTTCTGGTCCTAAAAATAAGATGACATCACTGAATTTCCGTCTAAATAATGAAACGACCATATTTTTCCGTCCCTACACATAAGGAAACAACCCGTTAACAGTTTACCAATATGAGGAGGATCGATATTAAACCACCGATATATCTCTCAATTTACCTATGAGACCCAAAACGTGTGTATATATATATTCCCATTTCTCCTTCCCATACTCCATCGAACCCTAACCCTATCCTCCTCTCCTGCTGGACCAAGCGAGCCGTGATCAACAAAAACCCTATCCTTCCCTTGCCTCCCCCCCCTCTCTCTCTCTCTCTCTCTCTCTCTCTCTCTCTCACCACACTCTTCCCTTTTCCCGCGTTTTCGGATATAAACAAACGCGCTCTAGCGGCCTTTCGGTGAACTAACGCTCCCCCGTCCCCAAGGTGCTATATAAAGGCGCCCCCCCCCCCATAACACAACAGTAGAGGCTCGGCCACACATCAATTACTTCTCTTGTGTGCACCAAACGGCTCCACTATTTTTTATGATTTTTTCGTACATGAGTTGTGTGTGTGTGTGTGTGTGTAATGACTTAATTGTTTTTCTATATTTCTGTCATCGTATTTGTTACAATATTGACCCGAGAATGAAAGAAGACATATTTTACAACCATATCAGTTAATTAATACAAAAAAAAAACATACAATAGATCTGATTAATTTAAACAAAACATTTCATCAATAGTCATCAATTTACAAGAGATATTTATACTCATTCTAATTAACATTTTTACAGGATTTATAATTAACTTACACCAGAAATTTACAGTATACAGTATGTAATTAACTAAAGTAAGTCATTAAGAAAACAAACATTCCCAACACTAAAAAAAAAAAAATAACACAATAAAACAGGATCCACAAACACCCACATTAAAACAGGCAACAAACACCCCTGCCACACGGTAAACAAAGCATTTTCAATACGAATTTACAAGCAGAAAAATTACATACATTGCACATTTACAGTACACAATGGATCCGACATTTTATTACACACGCTTTAGAAAGATCAAAAATTAATTTCCCGTTTTATCAAGTTCAAAATAACAATATTAATTCAACATCAAAGGACCAAGCACAATGTGGAGTCTCGTAATCACTCGTACAGGTAATGAAGGTGTACTGCATGAGCCGACATATTTCTGAATGACGATTATTATTTTGAGATATAAATATAAAATTAAAATGTGAATGAAAAAAGAAAAGTAACAAATTTTAAAGGTAAATGTGTGGAAAATTCATATTACAATATAAATTAAAACTAAAATTAACGAAATGATAAATAAAATACGATATAAATTAAAAGGAGAACAATTAATCAATGAAAAAAATAACATTGAAAAAATACCTACATGAAAATACAGAACACGTGAATGAAAAGCTAAAATTAAACTATAAAACGAAATAGAAAAACAATGCAATACTAAACTCATAATAAACTAAATAAATAAACTAATAAATAAATAAACGATTAAAATCAACAGGTAGATAGAGGGTAGATATTCGTGTCAATTAGCACTCAATCATAACACACTTCACCGACCCAAGGAACTCTACCTTCTGTCTCCCTCTCTCTCAGTTCACACACACACACACACACACACACACACACACACACACACACACACACACACAAAATCCATCCACGTTTCCTTTTAGACCAACTCACCTGGGGCCACAGTTTTTTGCCATATTGAGTGAGGGAGAGACACACCTCACCTGCCTCGTGTTACCTTGTTCCTACCTGTATTTGTACCTGTAGTGTTGTTTCAGAATGAATTGCTGTACCTGTAGTGTTGCATCTGAATAAAATATTATATCTGACGTGTTGTTTCTGAATTAAATACTGTAACACCAGTGTGGTTTTCTGAATTAATTACTGTACCTGTAGTATGGTTTTCTTAATTACTGTAACTATAGTTTTATTAAATTCATTAAAGAGAATATATCAGAATGTAACAGAGAAGAAAACCACAATTCTACCTCCACTTGCATTGAGCCACACCATCTTACCTTCATTTAACACCTGCGCAAATAAGATGATGAACTTTCTTTCCTTTCTTAAATACCCTCCTTCCTTCCCTTCCCCTCTCTCCCCTTTCCCCACTCCATCCCTCTTCCCCTCTCCTCACTCCTTCCCTCTATCCCAAACACCTGTAATAGTTCAAGTTGTTGTCAAGTTACACATAATCTCCCCACAAACAAACAGGCAAAGCAGCAAATAAACACAAATACACACAGACAGGAACGTTCAACACACACACACACACACACACACACACACACACACACACACACACACGTCTTTACATGAAAATAGACAGGAAAGTTGGTAGACGGGAATGGAGATAGGCCTCTACATATAAGTAGGTAGGCATACAGGAAGACAGGTTGGTAGACAAGTAAAGAGGTATATAGGTACATAAAAGAGTAGACAGACAGGTAGACAGACAGGTAGGTAGATAGATTAAAAATACAGATATGCAGACAGGTAAATAAGCAGGAGGTAAGCAGGCAGGTATATAAACAAACAAAAAGATATGCAGGAGGTAAATATGTAAACAGGTAAACAAATAGTAAGGTAGGGAAACAAATAAACAGATACACAGAGAGGTAAACACATGTAAACAGGTGAAAGAAAAAGGTGAGGACTGGAGACTCTGGGGGGGGGGGGGGTCGGATACAACAGATTCTCGACCCATGTGGCATAACCTAGCGTAATCTAACCAAAGCTAACATAACCTAGCCTAGTCTAACCTAACCTAACCAAGCCTAACCTAACCTCAGGACAGTGAAGTCGAGGACGGGGCGGGGTGGGGGGGAGGGGGGGGGGCGGGGTTTCCGAGCGCCCCGTCTCCATTTCAGACGCACTGAGTCAATATTTGTCCAGCCCTTCACGAAATAACCTGTGAACTGGTGAGATGAGTTGACTAATCACACTCAGACTTTGCAATCACTGTGTCGTGGGTTGCTGGGATGGAAGGATGCTGTGTGTGTGTGTGTGTGTGTGTGTGTGTGTGTGTGTGTGTGTGTGTGTAAGAGAGAGACGGGGGATGAGTGAATGAATAATAATAATAATAATAATAATAATAATAATAATAATAATAATAATAATAATAATAATAAACAACCATAACAATAATCAAAATAATTTATATAACAAATAAAAAAACGAAAGATAAATCAATACATGAAATATATTAAAACGCATAACAAAACAATATCACACACACACACACACACACACACACACACACACACACACACACACACACACACACATCACATCACAGCTCCAAACCAACACGAACCAAAAATAAAAATGAAAATAAAATAAAAATAATAATAATAATAAAAGGCTTTTCTCCAGCCTACGTGAATTACCTCAGTCTTTTGTAAGGGCGAGGTCTGGCAAATTGGGTTGTTCACCCTCTCTCATTACCACATGCTTCACCCCAGACACTTGATTACTGTACACTAAACCAGTTGTGGGAGAAGGTGTGGGGTGGTGGAGGTGGGAGAGAAGGAAGTGTGGGTTGGTGGTGGAAGGGGGAGAAGGTGTGGGGTGGTGGAGGTGGAAGGGGAAGAAGTGTGGGGTGGTGGAGGTGGAAGAGAAGCAAGGTGGGGTGGTGTAGGTGGAAGGGGAAGAAGTGTGGGGTGGTGGAAGGGGAAGAAGTATGGGGTGGTGGAGGTGGAAGAGAAGGAAGTGTGGGGTGGTGGAGGTGGAAGAGAAGCAAGTGTGGGGTGGTGGAGGTGGAAGAGAAGGAAGTGTGGGGGGGTAGAAGAAGAGAAAGAAGAGGAGAAAAGGGAGAAAGAAGCGTAGGGTGGATGTGGAAAAGGAGGAGAAGGGGGGGGGGGGTCTTTTTAAGGGACGCACAACCCATCAGCTAAAAAAATATAAATGTCCCACTTTTTGGATTCTGGATGGGGTGAGAGATGGAGGGGGGACTAGAAGAGGAGGAGAGGGGGAGATACAAGAGGAAGGGAGGGGGACTACGAGATGAGGGGAAAGAAAGGGGAGGGAGTCTAGGAAGAGGGAGTCCTTTCTTGTTGACGAAAATGGAGCACCAAAAATCACATGGGCGGCTTTGGATTTAGTAAGGAGAGAGGGAGCTAAGGAAGTGAAAGGGAGGGAGTAAAGGGAAGGAGATGCAAGGAAGAAAGGAAAAGAAGGAGAGAAAGAAGGATGGGGAGATGAGGAAGAAGGAAGAAGGAAACAGAAAAGGGGAAGCGGAAGAGGAGCGGGGTGCTGTTACAAGAAGGAGGGAGGGGGACATAGAGATGGGCAGGAAAGGTGTGGAAGAGAGGGAAGGAAGGGGGAGGGGGGTATGGTGAAAGGAGGAAGGTTGGGAGAACAAGGAAGAAAAAGAAGAGGGGAAAAAAAATCTCGTGACAAAACTTCACAAATTTATGAGTCAACACACAGCATCACTTCAACTCACAAACCAACTCATAATCGTGTCCAAGAGCGTTCCCACAAACATATCCCACGACAAGAAAATAATCACCATACTGTATCACTAAATTCACAGCGATAACCAGGACGCTTAAAGTTCACCCGGAATGAAATACTTTTACGAGTTTATAAAATAGTGTTACACCTCACAACACTGCTGCTGCTCTAACTCACTGAAACTCGCAACACTAACATTAGCATACCGCCCCACCTGTACCATCCCAACCCTACCATTACCACCACTACCTCACCACTCAAACGCTACCACAACCAACACCAACCACAACTACCACCACAAACACATCAACTACACCACCACCATGCTACCACAACCACCACCCCACTACCACTACAAACACACCATCCCTCACAACCACCACCATACTACCACAATCATCACCATCCCACTACCAACACATCACCACCACCACCACCACCACACAAGCTCACAAACCAGAGAAGCAGCCTACGGAAACGGCGACGATGTGTCCAAAAGCCGCGGCAAAGTCAACAATATGGCCGGGCGTCTCCCAGGAGCGAGTGGGAGAAAAGTAAACATTGCAACAGCAGGTAAAGGAGGCGGCTGAGTGTGAATACCAGAGAAAATTAGCCTTAATGAAAAATGTAACGAGGCCGCCTTTAAGAGAAAAAAAAATGTGTTTAGTCGTACGATAAAGAGAGAGGCAGCGTTTCATGGCCGTTTTTGTCGAGAGAGAGAGAGAGTTCCTGTACTGTACACTTGACCAATTTTTCATAGCCTAAGCTTGATGAAAAATGTATATAAGAATGAATCAAGTCACCATGTAGATTGAAATTATCTCTTTACGGCTCCTCGATTCCAAGATATTCATTATATGGTTAACAGAAGGTAAATTACGACTTAATATCTCAACAACTAACAAAAGAATTAATTTAATAAACTACATACATAAATTCCTGAACTAGCCATAAGAAATATGAATCTAGGAAAGAGGTGATTCAGGGCTTAATAGTAAACGCAAAAATCATAGTAATTTATAGTGATTCACATAAGAGAGTGAATCGTGTAGCCATGTAAATTAGAATTCATGTTACGTAAAACACACACACACACGTCTCTGAAGATTCATGTACACAGTTACTGTAGCTTACCAAGAAAAATATTGTTCCCTCCGATATGAATTACACAATTATACCGCCACGCACTCTGGAGACTAAGATAAGTCTTGTCACGGACTCTTAATATAAAATCGAGAGTGCGTTTATTCCCACAATCCAAATACAACGATAAATACATTAAACCAAGAGTGCGTTATTCCTACATTCTACACAAGCGACTCATATAACTACACTCTAGATAAACAAGAAATCATGAATAAAAATCACATTATTTATTCAGTAACAAGAGCAGGTAGGTCCAGGTATTTCCACTAATTAGCAGGATCATAATTTGGTGCCTCAACTTGTAATCTGGCTCTGTGTTGTACCGCTAAGCTATTTGTTATACGGTACAGAAATAATACAAATTGATTAACTAAACCAACATATATTTTTACAGCAAACGCTACGTAACAATCTAACCTAACAAACTCTAACTTAACCCAACCTAATCTAACTTAACCTAACCTAACCTAACCTAACAAACTCTAACGTAACCCAACCTAATCTAATCTAACCAAACCTAACCTAACTTAAACTACCCAAGGACTGACTTGTCTGACTTGGTTGACTATGCCTGGTTAGGTAAGGTAAGTTAGGTTAGGTCGAGGGTTAGGTCGAGGGTTAGGTTAGGTTAGGTCGAGGGTTAACACATAAACATTGTATTTAAACGTTTCAAACATCGTATTCAAAGGGCTGGGTTAAAGCATGGTATTCAAAGGGCTGGGTTAAAGCATGGTATTCAAAGGGCTGGGTTCAAACATCGTATTCAAAGGGCTGGGTTAAAGCATGGTATTCAAACGGTTTAATAATCCCACCACAAACACACACATTATACCTGATAAAACACGTCCATTACACGATCAAGTGTTCACAACAGTCTTCACAAACTACGTAATAAAGATAAACTCTATCTACACCCTAGACACTTAAAAGATATCAAGATACACTTAACAACACTTATCAGACATATTAAGTCATAAACATAACTACTTAACAACACTTATCAGACATATTAAGTCATAAACATAACTACTTAACAACACTTATCAGACATATTAAGTCATAAACATAACTGTATCACGTTCGCGGTAATGAAAAAAATCATCTTATCACTTACTAAATTACTCAGACACGCTTATAGTATAGTTATTAAACACCTAGCGACTAACGACTCGATACAACCTTCCTCACACCTCAACAATCACACACCTCAGTAATTAAGTCTCATTTACTTACCCCAAGTACTTCTTATGGTGTATTTATCACACACACTAAAGTAAATGACAAAGGTCTATCACGCTGAAGATTGTTAGTAATATATGCCTGAGTACATCAACTAAACTGGTGACACACTCGTAAAACTCACCTCTAAATCCCCCCTAACTCTCAGAAAATCCCGTAAAACTCACTTCTAAATCCTCCAATAGTCACAAAATCCCCACGAACAATCACAAAATCCCCCAACTCACAAAACTGCATCACACTGGTAAACTAACATTCCCCAACACGCACAAAAGTCCCCCACACTCACAAAACTCACATCTAAATCCCCCGACACTCACAGAATTCCCCCACACTCGCAAAATCGAATTCAAGAGGAAATCCTTGTTTAAAAAACATGTATTCAGGAACAGGCACACCTTCGACAAACTAAACCCAACATCCCTGAGGAGGAGGAAGCTGCAACCTGCATGTAAATATGTGCAACAGGGAGCTGGTGGCAGAATCATGCATGCAAGAAGTCTCCTGTACCTTCAACCCGTCATCAGGGTTGACGACTTAACCGCTCGCTCAGTATAATTTTCTTTATATACAATTGTCTTTTAATTAGTGAAAAAATGATAATCCTTACAAATTAATTATATAAGTGAAAACAATTAATATTAATTACAATGCTTTTAATAAGCACAAAACCGATAGATTTTTCCTACTAACACCTGTTAAAAAATACAAAAAGGTAATTTTCTTCGCTACTGTACCTTACCACACACACACACACACACACAGAGCAGTTGACGGCGAGAGAAAACACACACACACACACACATGCTCAAAATTAGTTGTGATGAAGTTAGCGTCGAACCAGCCGGGATAATTACACAAACAAACACACAGGCATTTCTCATTTCTACCAGACCCTACCCTGCCGGGGCGTACCCAGGAGAGAGGGAGGGAGAGAGTTCGAAACCTGCCTCACTTGATAAATAGGAGGGAGAAAAAAACGTGTGTGTGTGTGTGTATGTGTGTGTTAGAAACCCGACACAGACAAGAGAGACGATCAAACAAACAGACAGACAGAGAGAATGCAAGGAACGTCATCTCACCTTTCACTAATAACCCCCCTCCCCGCCCCCCCCCCCCCCCCAAAGGTAAAAAATAAAATAAATTAAATAAAACTCCTACTCAAATATTTATCCCCAACTAAAATAAAACACGACAGAACACAAATTTTCTCCACGGTGTAAACTTACATTATGTATCCAGAATAAACAGAATAAATATGAATTGAAAATATATTTATTTCTGACTTTTGAACAAGAAAAAAACTCAGAATAAACTCAAATTTTTCCTTGTTCTTATAAAACGGCAAAAAAAATAATAATAATAAGTGACCCGGAAAAGAAAGTGTGCAGATACATGTCATGTTAAATCAGTATTGGAAACTGGGGAGTTAATTAAGGACGGAATTTATTCAGGTTGCAGTTATATAAGTAAGAGATTTATTCAGTAAATTGAGAACTCTATGTGGCCGGGTATTTGCAGGGATTAAATTCTACAGCCAAAAATTTATCCAGTAAACTGTAGTTCTACTTCCAAGATTTTGTTTGTTTATTGCAGCTGTAAAAGTCAAGGTTATTAAGTAAATGGCAGCAAAAAATATAAAATACTTAACATTTTCTTATATTTCAAATAAAACTAAACTCATTCTCAGCAGTTCATCATAACTTTGGACATAAATTTTTAATGAGGAAACAAATAAGCATAATTTTTATTAAATATTTTGAGGGAAAAAATTTACTGTAATACTAACCAAAATATTTATATAACTAAATTTCATCAAATTTTAATTTCAATCATCCTTTGATTACATCACAATCTTAATCTGAACTCCTCATTACACTTCAATTCGATAATATTTGTTTTTATTAGGATGGACTTCACCATAATTTAGTCATATTTAAAAACTTTGAATAAAATTGCCTCTAGTTTTATTTAAATAAATTTTGATAGTCTACAATTTACTATAATATTTATAACATTTACAAGCTTAGGCTAAAATTCACCTAGTACACTGTATAATTTCAATCAAAACTTCAATTAGAATACAAATCAATATAATTTCATTTAATCTCTAACAGACTACAATACACCTTAATTAGAAATCTTTATTACACAACAATCCGCTCGTTTTCATCACAAAATTACCTTATCGGGCAGCAATTCACAATAATTACAATCACAAATAAAAATAATAATTCAGTGAACTGCATTTCGTTAAGGGCTAAAATAATGCGGGTAATCAGTTTGTTTTCAGTGCAGGTGTGTCATGGGTTTAATTATTCAGTCAACTGCAGGTAACATTTTGGCTCGAGTTATCCCACCATGAACACCTGTTGCAACAGTACACAGGTAACGAAATTAACCTGGGAAAAACAACACCTGCAACGAAGGCAAGACCTGTACCAGTGCCATTTGAAATCCAACATTGGTCAATACGGCTCTTAAGTCCAGCAAGACCATTTCTTCAACATGGCCAATTGCTTCAACAAGACCATTAACTTCAACAAGACCATTAACTTCAACAAGACCATTAAATGAATTCTTCTTCCTCCTCCTCCTCTTGCTTTTACTTTTAACTTCTACTCTTATTCCTCCTCTTTCTCTTCATTCTATTGCTAATATTATATTTTTTCCTCCTACCACATCCTCCCTACTTCCTCTTCCTTCTCCACCCTCCTCCTCCTCGTCACCAACCTCCTTCCCTCCCCCCCCCCCCCCTCAAGTTCCCCAATGTGTAGACTCTTCCTCCTACCTTAATCCTCACTTCTCACCCTTCCTTCCGCTGTCTCCATCTTCCTCCTCACCTTCCTCTCCACTTCCCATCTCTCTCCTCCTCGCCTCGCTTCTCTCCAGTCCCCACTCCCTCTCCCCACCAGGACGAGCAAACTTGCGGCCGGCAGCCTCTGAAGAACAGGTAAATGCTAACTAAATTGGCAGCAACTTCCCGTCTGCAACTGCACTTTGCAACTCCGCCATCAACTTGTCTTGTGATCGTAATCAACTTGCAACTTAACACCACGAGCGACCTAGAGGCTAAACTGCCCGCAACACTCGCAGCGGGGAGGTTAAATTGTTGCCCAAAGTCATCTCCCCTTCCCACCCCTCCCCCACCCTGGAATGAGTCCAATGGGTGCACTGAACATTAAGGAGAATTTAATCACCCCCACTTGATAAGAACCCAGTGGGGAGAATGCATGTTCCCTTGTAAGATGAGTTACGGTGTAGTCAATCTCCCCACCAGAATGAATCAGCCACACCCCTTCAGCTAGGAGCAGCTATCCACCCTATAGGCTAGTAACTCGACCCCCCACCCATTTGGATGGACTAGTAATAGCAACCCCCTTAAGCTAGTGACACCCCCCCCCCTTAAGTTACCAACACGTCCACCCCCACCCCTTCCCCTCACAAGGACCCCCTGTTAATAATACACTTTCACACCAAAACGAAAATCACTTTATTTGAGACTATAGCAAAGTTATCAAGCGGAAATCAAATTCGTCATGGACGGACACATCACTACCATTCCTCTCTCTCTCTCTCTCTCTCTCTCTCTCTCTCTCTCTCTCTCTCTCTCTCTCTCTCTCTCTCTCTCATTCACACCTAAACCTTTAGGTCGTGGTAAGAAGAAAGAAAACGACTCAGACAGACAGCCAAACAAAAATGACAGACAGACACACACTCCTAGTCTCTCGTGCGCGATGTACCTGCCATCCTTAGACAGACAGACACGCATAAAACTTTCTTTCCTCTTGAGGTTTTGTTGTGTTCTCAAGGTATTTCTTTTTTTACTGTCTCAAGTTTTGTGACCGCAACAACATCAAGGTCAACCCATTAGGTCACTCCGCTTGACCTCCCATGACCTACTGAATTAATGATCACTCAAACATTGCTGCCCCCCCCCCTCTCTCTCTCTCTCTCTCTATACCTTTTCCGCTATCCCTTCTCTCCTCGTCTCTCCCCCCCCCCCCTCCTCTACAAAAGGAAGAGGAGTGTGGAACAGACATACATTATTTTCCCTATTTCTCCCCTCATCCATTCTCTCTCCCTGTCTCTATTCTTGTACTTTCACTCCCTCTTCTGTTCTTTCCTTTCCCCCTACTTCCATTCTCATCTCTGTTTCCTGTCCTCTCTCCCCCTTCCTTTTCTTAATTTACCTCTCCCTCCTTCCCTCCCTTTGCTCTCTTCTTGTCTTCATCTTTCCATTCCTCTCATCTCCTCGTCTTCATCCCTACTGTCTCTCTCTCTCTCTAACCTTCTCTTCCTCTCCTTTATCTATTTTTTTATTCATCCCCCTCTCATCCTTCCCATTCCCCGTTTTTCTTTCCTTCTTGGCTCTCCCTCTCTTCGTCCTCCGTTCCTCCTTCCTTCCTTCTCTTCGTCTTTCTCGTCCTCTTCTCCCTCACCCTCCCTCTTCTTCCCTCACCCAGGCCTGGTCTAGACAGCCGCCCGTCAATTCCCAGCAACACCAGCGGTGGAAATGAGTTTTCCCAGAAACAACAATTAAAACACGCAAAGTCTCCATGGCGAGCTTGTTTCATTTCCAGTATTAATTCAAGACCAACCTCCCGTCACCAGGCGTGCGGGTACTGCCGAGGGAGAGGGAGTGTGTGAGAGAGAGAGATAAAGGGAGAGAGAAACAGAGAAATACAGACAGGAGGAAAGAAAAAGAGAGACAGACAGATAGATGTATATTTACACCACATAATCAACCACATATATTAAAACATCTAATCCTTTATACCACCCAATCAACCACATACATTAAAACATCTAATCCTTTATACCACCCAATCAACCAATCTCCAGCCTCACAGGAGTTAATTCATTAAAGGAAAGCGTATCCAAGACCCTTCCTTGACGCCATTAAGACCAAGCCGTTAACACCACTACCCGCACCATCATCACGGATCACTCTGGCGAGTATCAGTTTTTTTTTCCACCATCTACGACGATTAAATTCTCATTAGTTTCCCCTCCAGCTCACTACAGCTTACTTATATAAGTATAGCGGGCGAGAGAGGTTTCTAGTTGAATACTACTGAGATTACTTATATGAGTATAGCCAAAGAGGGTTTTCAAATATGGTTGAGTATTAAAATTTCTTAATTACACGCAAGTCACTTATAAACATCCAGGACAAATTGTATAAAAGTAAAAATTTAAGTATTTTCCAATCGTTTCCCCTGCATCTCACCTCAAAAATTACTTACAAAAACACAGCGAATGCGAAAGTTATTAAATAAAGTTACAGACAAGAATTACTTTCCTTCCTGCAATTTACCTAAAAATTACAGCGGAAAATAACATGCGTCTAAACTTCAGTTGCTCCCCCACAGGGTGCCTCAAGTTAAATTGATACTCCAGGGTGCCAAAAGTTCAGTTGATCCTCACAGGGTACCAATTGTAACCCCAGGCCACCTAAGGTTAAGTTGATACCCGAGGGGCTTGATTAAGTTAGGTTAGGTTAGATTAGGAAAGGTTGGGTTGGGTGACATTTTATTGAGGTGAATACGAATTTACTTACATATTAGTAACCGCGTAAAAAAGGGAAAATTAGCAAATAATAATAATAATAATAATAATAATAATGAGAGGGAGGAGGAGGAGATAATAAGTTAGGTCGTATTAATAGTAAATGCTGTACTCTGGCCTGGGGGGAGTGCAAAACAGCCTTAGCCAATTTAACCCCCGAGGTGGGATCTGGCCTGGACCAGTTTATACCCGGGGTATAATAATTTGGCCTGTTACACCGGTACACACATTATCCAAACAAGAGTAACCAGTATACAAAACACCAAAACACACAAAAACAACCCACCCACCCACCCACCCACCCACCCAACCTCCCCCCACATACACACATAATCGCTCCTCCTTGACACAAAAATTAGAGCACCTTAAGAGGAAGGAAGAGACAACATTAAAACAAAAAGTTTCATCATTTCACTTAACTTTAGTTATATAGAGAATTTGGTATTTAATTCCATGCAGGAAGTCAAAAGTTTCAGGGTGGAATAGGAGGATGTGGAGGTGGGGTAAGGAAGGAGGAGAAAGGGGAATGAGGAAATGGGGAGAAGGAGGAGATGGAAGGGAGAAAGAGGAGGGGAGGGAGGGGCAAAGAGGAAGAGAAAGGGGAGGACGGGAGGGAAGAAATGGAATAAGAAGGAAAGGGGAGGGGAGAGAGGAAGAAATGAGAGGGAGAGAGAAGAAACGAAGTAAGGAGATAAATGGGAGGAAAGAAAGGAGAACGAAAAAAGGAGGAAGGGGAGGAGAAGAGGAAAGAGCAAGAGGGAGGAGGAGAAAGAAGGGAGAATCAGGCTGTAGTAAAACAAGAAGGCCAGGAATTTGTTTTCATCGTTACGTTAAAATAAATGCAAATGATCCTGCAACAAGAAGGGACGATCCTTGTCAGCCTTCAGTATAACATGTTAATTTTTTTCTTTCTTTCTTTAAGCAAAACCCGTGAACCCTAAAGCTTTAAAAATGTCTGAAGTTTGTTGGTAGTAGTAAATGTCCTCTCTCTTTCTGTTGTTTTAAATAATGTCTTAAATAAATGTCCTCTCTCTTTCTGTTGTTTTAAATAATGTCTTAAATATATGTCCTCTCTCTTTCTGTTGTTTTAAATAATGTCTTAAATAAATGTCTTTTCTCTTTTTGTTGTTTTAAAAAATGTCTAAAATAAATGTCTTCCCTCTTTTTTGTCGTTGTAAAAATGCCTTTAAAGTTTTGAAGACAGGAGTAAATGTCTATTCTCTTCTTGTTCTTTTAAAAATGTCATAAGTTTGTTGGCAGTAGTTAAAGTTACTTTTATTTTTGTACTGTAGTTCTTTTTTAATACCTTTAGTTTTGTTGGCAGTAGTCAGTCTGTCCGTCCGTCCGTGTGTGTGTGTGTGTATGTGTAAATCTATAACGTACACCTGACATTTTATACTTAAGTTCAGAAGTTTAAAATTCACATTATTTTTGTTTTTACTCGTAGACAGACTTGAAACATCTTATCTACACACACACACACACATACTGTATATATAATACCTAGCCAAAACCGAACGCCTGATTTAACTCCTTAAAACCAAACTTAGTCTGAAGATATATCACAACAAGATCTCAAACGAGTTCAATAACCATTGTTTTGAGTCATTACTGTCTAGGTTTACGGCCCCTTGTACTTGTCCACCCGAGAGTAATCTTGTTCCTCGAAATATCTCAGCCTCGAAATTCACAAATATCCTCCAGTTTATTTTACCCCTTTACTCTTAACAAATAAACGTACAGAAGAACAGTATAGTCACAGTATTATTTTGACTCCATTCTCAACATCATTTTGGTGCTGTATCCTAAGTGAACCATTTAGATGCGTTCTTATATCTTTATTTACGAGAAATATTCACCTTGCGAATCTTTGAGAAATTTTTCACCCATGTCCTTTTGATATGTAGCCGTATATAATTAAGGGAAAGTAACTATATCATTCTGGTTTCCTTTTTAACGTTACTTTTGTGTTGTTACCTAAATGAGCCAATTAAGTACGTCCCTACATATTCATTTAAGAAGAATATACACCTTAACAACTTTTGAGATTACGGTTATCGGGTCCTCAAAGATACATCAGCTTATGAAAAAAATTCCTGTAATCTTTACTTCACTCCTGATTCTCGGAAGACGAGGCAATAAATGACTATCCGACTTGAGTGATGTTGAGTGAAATTAACCCTTTGAAGATGATGGCTGAAGGTATTATCCTTAAAGAGTTAAACTGTCACCTTCAAGTGATTAATATTATCATCAGGAAGGTGTTTTATTATTATCATTCTGTTGAGCAATCCGTCCTGATATGTTGAATCATCGTTCTCGTGTAATAACTTGAGTATATTTAAGGCACTGAGAATCATAGAAGGTATTATGCCATCATTCTAAAAAGCATTACATCAACATCCTGTCAAAGTGGTTCCCAAAAGGTTCAATCACCATACTCAAATAAAAAATACCAATATCCTAAAGGTGTTATATCATCACCCTACAGGTCTCCCTACTGCCCTTTCACTCCCTCCTGTCTCCCTTCCATCTCTTAGCTGTAATAAGGATCACCCATACCTCAATCACCAACAACACGCTTATTACATCAACTACCACATCAATTTGTTGTATCCCTTCCTCCCTCCCTATCTACATCCCTCTTGTCTAGAACAACAACATCACCACCACCCTAATACTACTACTACAACTAACACCTTTACTTGTTGCATTCACCTCATCTCTCTCTCCTCCCCACCATCCCTCCCTCCCAGAGTCATAATGGGAGCAGAGTCGACCACAAAACCACCACTACCACCAACAAGCTCACTACTACTACCACCACCACCACTACCACCACTTGTTGCAGCTGTGGTAGGACGTCGTAAACAGAGGCCCATCACGCCCCGCCAACGCTCCCTGCCGACACAAACACGACAATTACCCGCACACTCCCGGGTCGCGTGCACTGCCAGTCGCTTATGGCTGGCGAACCCCTCCACCCACCCTTCCACTACCTCCCTCCTCCGCCTGTATCAACCCACCCACAGACTCACCTAGTCCCTCCTCCTCCACTTGAACCAACCCACCCAACCATCCACCCACCCTCCTTCACCTCCATCAGCACCCACCCACCCACCTCGTCCTCCACTTGTACCCATCTGTCCTCACCCACCTACCTCCTCCTCCACCTGCACGAGCCCACCAGCACCTAATAATAATAATAATAATAATAATAATAATAATAATAATAAACAATAAAACTGGCCTTTTCTTAAACGTTTCCCTCACCAGTACGTAATTTACCTCGCATGAAAAATTAAAAAGCGAGTCTTGTGAATACATATTAGCAGACAATACCACACAAGCCATTAAAACCACGGCGAGTCATTTTTTCTCTTCTACAAAATTGAACCATCTAAAAAGCAATCAATAAATTTACAAAGAAGCCGCACTCAAAACTCTGTTATATATAAAAAGTCCTTTAAAAACTCTGAAAAATTCCAGTTATTCATTCTAAAAATCATTAAAATCCAGGTCACACTTTGCTGCCCATTTACAATAAAAGAAAGGTATAAAATTCTATTCGTTTATAAGAATATAAAGAACTACCAACATTACTTGTGTAAACTGAGGGAAAAATTACCTTCTTTTTCCTATTCGTTCGATACAAAAGAGCATCAAAAAATCGTCATTTGTCTATTGAGATCCATAGCATAAAGGTTTTTGTTGTGTGTGTGTGTGTGTGGTGTGTGTGGGTGTGTGTGGTGTGTGTGTGTGGTGTGTGTGTGTGTGTGTGTGTGTGTGTGTGGTGTGTGTGTGTGCGTGTGTGTGTGTGGTGTGTGTGTGTGTGTGTGGTGTGTGTGTGTGTGGTGTGTGTGGTGTGTGGTGTGTGTGTGTGGTGTGTGTGTGTGTGTGTGTGTGTGTTGGAGGGCAGGAATCTCTAGCCCCTAACCGTGCTGGGTAATTGTTCACAGCCATCATTGTGATGTGTTGGGAATAACACAGGTAGGGTCATTATTCTACCACCCGCCCACCACCGCCCACCCAACACCTCCCAACCACCCATCACCGCCAGCCCATCACTATCCACACACCCATCACCGCCCACGCACCACCTCTCACCCAAACCACTACCCACCCACCACAACTATCACCTGTGTGTGAATGTGTGTCTGTGTGTGTGTACCTCATTCCAGGAAGACTACTATTTTTTGAGGTCTGGTGTCTGTTCCTGTTTGAATTTTAGGGAGTCAAAGTAAAAAACACCGGAGAAAAACAAACAAAACAAACACATAGTCTTAGTTTCCTCGTATTTTTTTATTTTTTTATTTTGTTGTTGTTTGTCTTAAATCTTTCATGGACAACGCAATAAATATGTTCTTCCATGATACTTCCCTTCCAAAACAGTTCCCTAGTACTTCCCTCTCATAACAAGGCCCTGATACTTCCCTTCTCACAACAAATACTCTGAAACAACCACCTTACTTACCCAGCGCCGTTTCACACAATACAAATAAACAAATAAATAAAACTTATAAAGATATAAAAAATCCCCTGACCCATATTCAAGTCTAGGTCCCATCTTTTAGCCCTAACTCACTGGTCACTTCCTTCAGGTCCCTACCCCCCCCCCCCCTCACCATAACCCGGATGAAAGGAAAACAAGTCTCGATTGAATTTCCCCACGTGGTCGGTCGATCAGCTGATACAATGTAAACATAGCGACCCCCTCGACAAACACCCGTCGCTAACACGAAGGTTTTGACATAAAATCTTACTATGTTACTTCCAGGTTGTGTTACAGACTCTGAGGTAATACTCCATACGGTTTATATTCACGTCCTTAACGATTACCATATTCGTTTTTAAGAGTGTGTGTTTGTATGTATGTATGTATGTATGGAGGTTCTCTCTGTCGTGTATATGCAAGAGAGAGAGAGAGAGAGAGAGAGAGAGAGAGAGAGAGAGAGAGAGAGAGAGAGAGAGAGAGAGAGTGTGTGTTGGACTATATGTTTTTTAAGTCTATATAGATAAAGACCACACAAGAACCTCTCTCTCTCCTATCCAATTCTATGGTCTCAACCAGCCGTGTTTACAGACCAACAACTGTGAAGACATAACCTTAGACTTGAGGGAAAATGGAACGTTACCTGAGAAGATAGGAAAGGAAACGAAGATTAAAAACTAGACATAGAAGAAGAGAAGAATAAGAAGAGACAGAAGAAGTAATAGAACAAGACATGGAAACAAAAGATTAAGGGATAGAATAATAGGCAGTGGAATTAGAAGAATGGATAGAAGATTAAGAAGATAAAATAAGAATAGAAAGAAAAAGAAGACGACGCACCAAAACACACACACACAAAAATAAAAAAAAATAAAATTAAAAAAGAATAAAAAAAATACCACACCAACATTATTCAAGCTGTTGTTGTTATTTTTTCCAGGAAGGTTTATTAGGAGGTAATTTACAGCAGGCAGTCCATTGATTAAGTCTCGTAAATAACCTTAACCCTCATTCAGCTCTCATGGCGGCCTCATAACAATACCACAAAACACTGTCCATTTATTCTAATTAACTCCCTATTGACGCATCCACCTCTTTTGTTGGCCACCGTAAATAATTACTCTAATTAATCAAGCTTTAGTTAACTAACCCCTTTAATAAATCCCCCTAAAATGTACATGGATACACATATAAGGGGTTAGGGGGGAGGGATGGGGAGGAGGCTGGTGAGGGGAGAGGGGGGAGGTGAGAGAGGTGGGGAGGATGTGGGAGGGAGTTGGTGAGGGAAGAGGAGGGAAGGTGAGAGAGGCGGGGAGGAAGTGGAAGGGAGTTGGTGAGGGGAGGGGGGGGGAGGTGAGAGAGGCGGGGAGGATGTGGAAGGGAGTTGGTGAGGGGAGAGGAGGGAAGGTGAGAGAGGTGGGGAGGATGTGGAAGGGGGTTGGTGAGGGGAGGTGGGAGTGGGGGAGGACGGGAGTCTTTTCATTCTGGAACTTCAGGATATATCTCACAGGAGCCTGTTTGAAGAGATGAGGTCGTATGTCTCTGTACTACACGTAAGCAAGCAAGTAAGCAAGCAAGCAAGCAAGCAAGCAAGCAAGCAAGCGCACGCACACACACACACACACACACACACAGCTGTAATCAACTTTTTGTATTATAAGTTTACTTGATCAACTAAGCCCCTGGAGCCACCTGAATTCACCTAAGGTCACGCGAATTTACCTGGTTCTACCTGAAGCCTTAATCACCCTTGCTTCACTAACCACCAATTGTTTCCTCCGGCAAGATATATATCAGACTTACAATGCAAACTGACGGTCATGCACCCAGCCTTCCCTCCCTAACTCACCTACCTCCCACCTGCCATTAGTCTAAAGCGTTACCTGCCCAACTAAATCACCTGTCCAATTAACGGCAGTTTCCCCGTGTCACCTGCCAGATTGGTAATTACCCGTTGGCATCAATGGTCCGTGGCCACTATTACCTAAAACATGTAAACGCCCCCACGCCCTCCCACCTGCCAACTCCCTCCCTCCCTCCCTCCCTCCATCTGTCCAATAGCGAACACTGGGTACAAGTCTAATGGGTCACAGCCCTTAAAACCGAACTAAACCATTAATATTGGGATTCATTAGGGTCGGGACTCGGTTAGGTAATCTGGGGGCGATTAGAACTGGACCCTGAAAATAATGGTTAAATTAGGTTGGGGTCTATTTGGATGACTGGGATCTATTATGACCGGTGTCTATTATGACCGGTGTCTATTATGACTGGTATCTATCAAGACTAGAATCTATTAGGACTGTGGTATATTGAATTAGTTACTCCGAACACCAATCAAGAAAACAGACAATGAGGAGTGTGACAGACATACAGACACCTAAAAATTTAATCTAACAAGAATATTCAGAAATTAGTAATTCCCCTTGAAACACTATCCCTCTCAAACACGAAAAACATGCACTACATCAGTCAAATCAATAAAACCAGGTATTAAACTAACCAACGCACACCCCACCTTCCCTCAAAAAAGATATAGATATACCGGTATAACTCAACAATATCCTAAGCTTGAACAAATATAATCCAGATGAGGTAACAATACTCTCTCACGACCTCTCCCGTGTCACGTGGTCAACAACACTAATAAAACCCATGTTGGAGTTAAGACCAAATTTATATAACTTAAATTTAATGGGTAAAATACTAACGAAATAGGCCTTTTAGGGTCAAAATTTGGTCATAGTGAAATTAACGAGGTCACAACTACTCTTCATAAATACTGTATTTTGGAATTTGAAATTTATTAAAGAAAATTATTCAAACTAACACAAAATTTAATACCCAAGATGAGAATTAAATCACATTAGGGAAAAATTAACGTCAATATACTTAATAACATCTTGGGTTTTAGGATGAGAGTTAAGTAAGCTAGTATGGGTTAAGGGAGCATTCTTACCATTACTAGGATGGGAGGGGGACCAGGGGGGGGGGGGGGGGGGGGATGGATACGCCTCGAACACGCCTACTTTGTCAAGTCACTAACAATCAATACCCTAATTAGGTCCAGGTGTGAGTTAAGTCCGCTAACAATGGTGGTTGGGGTGGTTGAGGCAGCGACGTGCACGAAATCCATCTTCATTTTCTTAGTAGCTACAAATTTGCATTGATATATTACCTTGTGTGAGGTCTCAAAGGGGGAGGGGGACAGGTGAGGTAGGGGGTAGAGGAGGACGGACAGGTGGGGTAGATGGGGAGGAGGGGGAGATCAGCTGATTTAATAATATATACATACCACTGGGATATATCTTACGGCATAATGTATATGAGGTGCAATAATTCACCTGGATTATAGAGTACGAAATCATACCACACCAGATACACTGTAATTTTACCTGGTATTTCCGAGAAGGAAGGAGAGATCACCTGACGTAATAATAATAAAACAATAATAATAATAATAATAATAATAATAATAATAATAATAATATATATATATATATATATATATATATATATATGCTGATACCACCAGGAAAGAAAACACGAGTTCCAAGCGCTTTCGTGTAATTCACATCTTCAGGGTGAGTACGACTGTATCACCCTGAGATGTGATACCGAAGCGCTTGGGAACTCGTGTTTTCTTCTTTCTGGTTATCACATATACCTAGTCACGCGCACCTCATGATTACTTGCATATATATATATATATATATATATATATATATATATATATATATATATATATATATATATATATATATATATATTTATATTTATTTATGTATATAATCCGGCGAGAAATGTGTCGGGTATAATCTTTAGATACACTGTTATATGTCAGAGGTTTTTGCACTATTTCATGCCTACATTAAAGTAAGAAAAATCACTCCTCACCAAACACACCTGAATTTCTATCTTCTTGTCTTGCAGGTAAAGTTTCTTACTTTTTTCATTACCATTATTACTACTATTAGTCTTAATACGATTAATATTTTAAATTAACTATTGTCATTATTGTTATTAGCATAGACAGGAAATGCCGTGAGCTTCATAATTAACACCTGTGGAACCCGACGAAGGATTATGATACACCTGAGTGAATTATGACAGGTAATTGTCTCTGAATATTCACTTAATTACATTTTATTGAGCTGCCTGTTGACAGATACTTTAATAACACACTTTGCTTGTGGAAATCTCTCTCTCTCTCTCTCTCTCTCTCTCTCTCTCTCTCTCTCTCTCTCTCTCTCTCTCTCTCCTTCAGTTTTCCTGTATTGTAAAAAAAATCGTATGGAATATTTCAGACAACAAGCACAGATGTCTCATGCATATTTTATAACACCTGGACTAGGCCTACCTGCCCAATCAAATTAGACACGTTGTGTAAGTGTTCCCCCAGAGTCGTGAGTCACACATCGACACTCCCACGGGTCCAGTCACATGCGTCATGAGTCACAGAATGTACTCAGACCTTAACCTAACGTCCTGTGAAAGCAATCTAACCTAATTACTTTAGAAAATACCCTACTGTTAGCCTACCTACCTGTGAAAATACTTAATTGTTAACCTACCTATCAAAATACTCAAGTATTAACCCATTTACTTGAGAAAATAGTCAAGTGTTAACCTGCCTACTTAAGAAAATAGTCAAGTGTTAACCAAACTTCTGGAGAGTCAGCAACAACTCCTTCACCAAGTCATGGGTTCACAACTTCCTCCTCGGGACAACTAAAGTCAACTAACTTGAGACTTGGTGTGAGCAAGAAAAATAATTAACTATTTCCTGTCACGTTTAACTAATTATTCCTTCATCTTTATCACACTTTCTTTAATTATTTTTTTATTCCCTTGTATTTCATTGTCATCTTTGTCTCTATTTTCTTAAAACTATTTCTAATTTCATGATGATTTATTGTCATTTCATCTTTTACTCGTGCCCTACTGTCGTGTGTGTGTGTGTGTGTGTGTGTGTGTGTTTCTGCGCGTCCGTATTTTGTTTTCCGTGTCTACAATACATGTCTTTCTGTGTCACCCTCTATCCCCCCAAAAAATGTCTCCCCGCACTTCCTCCCCGGGCACAACTACCAGTATCCTCCCCACCTCCTGACTCCTCGAGGAAGGAAAGAAAACTCATCTCCATTCTCCAGTGATGTTTATGACAGGGTTGTGAATTTACACCCCCAGACCACTATCCTCCCCATATAAGTCTCCCTATACTGCCAACATCCTCCCACCTCCTGATCGCATGGGGAAGAGAGGAACGTTCAATTGAGGAGGGAGAGGACTCATCTCCCCTCCCTGGTGGTGGTGAAGGCGACGGGGTGGGGAATTTACACCCCGCACGGACCCCAGGCCACTGAATCCTTCGCTAGGGGACACAAATATTTCCGCACGTACCAAGGACGTCCGAATCACAAGGGAGAGTCCTTTAAAGGAACTCAGGACCAGCAAGCTATCAGAATGAGGGATCTTTTGCTTGTTGGAAGGACTGCTTACATGCCAACCTGTCTGTCTGAGGGTAAAGGCTGCCTGCAAGCCAGCATTCCTGCCTGAGGGAAGAACTGCCTGCAAGTCAGCTTACCTGCCTGAGGGTAAAGCAAGTCTGTCTGCCTGCCTTAAACCTAAAATAGTTCCCAAAAGTACCAAAAATGTTCCCTTAGACCCAAAAACGCTATCTCTACACCCCAAAAAATTACATTCATCTTCCACTACAACGTTCATCCCACCCCTAAAACGTTTCCCTTAACCAAAAAAACACCAACTTCAGACTAACCCTTAAACATTTCTCATACTGTAACCCTAAAACGTTCCCCCTCCCCACTAAACCTATCGGCAAAACAAAGTTCCTCCCCAAAACCGAAAACGTCCTCTCTACCTCTGATACTTCACCACCGCCACCACCACTACCGTCAAACGTTTCTCTCCCCGCCTCACGTTTCACCGTTTCCTTTTAACTCCTTCGACTCAATAATTCACTTTTCTTCCGGCCATCGCCCATGACGGCTCTCCTGTGTCTTATTGCTTTACTCTCTCTCTCTCTCTCTCTCTCTCTCTCTCTCTCTCTCTCGGGGCGTGCAGGCTGGGCCAAACTCCACCTGGCACTAAGCATCTGTCAAGGTAGATGACGTCTGCGACATTCACCCTAGTTTTCTGGAGTACCCGAGGGAGGAAAGGGAGAAGGAGAAGAGGAAGAGAGAGGAAGGCAGGAAGAAAGGAAGGGAGAAAGAAGAAACGAGGAAGAAAAGTGGAACATAAAAAGAAGGGTATTTGGATGAAAGAGAGAGAGAGAAGGGAAAGGAGGGAGACGTGGAAGGACAAGTGGGGGGGAAGGAAAAGAGAAGAGAATAGAATAAAGGGAAGGAAGGGAATGGAAATAAGAGAAAATGGGGGAAAAGCGAAGAGGAAGAAAAAGCAGAGGAGAAAGAATGGGAAAGGGGGGGGGGGAAGAGCGAAGGAATAGAGAGGGACAAAATGGGAAATAGTGTGTAAAGGAAGTTGAAGAAAAGAAGTAGAGAGAAGAAGATTCGTGCGAGTGTATGTATGTATGTATGTATGTGTGTGTGTATGTGTGTGTGTGTGTGTACAGTGTATGGGGGGGAAGTGAATGGTTGGGTCATTTCTGGTAGTGACAACCTTCATTCTCGCCACCTGATTGGCTCTGGGGTTTGTCCGCTTTTTGCCTCCCATATTCGACCTGAAAAGAACGTGTTTACCCACAAGAAATATATAAACACACACATATTTCTGGGATAAGGAGACTCTCTCTCTCTCTCTCTCTCTCTCTCTCTCTCTCTCTCTCTCTCTCTCTCTCTCTACCTCTCTTCTATCGTATACCTCACTATCCCCCCTCTCTCTTCTCCCTCCCTACTAACCTTTACTTATGCCTCCCTCCTCCTATTCCTTACCCACTTTAATCTCCCTCCTTTCCTGTTCTCCCTTATTCATTCTCTCCTCCCACTCTCCCTCAATTCATCTACTTCCTTCTCTTCCCTTACCCCCCTTCCTCCATTTCCCCAATCTTAACACTCCTTCCCTCCCTATTCAACCTTTCTTCCACCCTTTTTCTCCCTTACCCCCATAAATCTTACCACACCCCATCTTTCTCCCTTTCCTTCCCTGACCCCCCCTTTAATCTTACCACACCCCATCTCCCTTTCCTTCCCTGACCCCCCCTTTAATCTTACCACACCCCATCTTTCTCCCTTTCCTTCCCTGACCCCCCCTTTAATCTTACCACACCCCATCTCCCTTTCCTTCCCTGACCCCCCCTTTAATCTTACCACACCCCATCTTTCTCCCTTTCCTTCCCTGACCCCCCCTTTAATCTTACCACACCCCATCTCCCTTTCTTTCCCCGCCTCCGCAATCTTACCACTCACTACCTCCCTATTCTCCCTTCCTCCCTCTCTTCCTGGCCGTGAATGACACACCAATATGTAGTCGGTAGCAAGGTGTCAAAACTGTAGGGGCCGCGCGGGGGAGATTTGACGTGTGTGATCAATCGGCATCGCCAGGCGCAGAGGGGATCGCCAGGCGTAGAGAGGTGGGGGGGGAGGAAAGGCAGAGAGAGAGAGAGAGAGAGAGAGAGAGAGAGAGAATCAAAGAGGGTGAGTGATGGGGTGAGAGAGGGAACGTGACAATGACGAATGAGAGACGTGAAGAGTTAGTCGATAAATTAGCGAATGAGACACTTGAGTGATGAGTGAGAGAGGAGGACGGATTAAAAGAAGAAATAGATGAGGGGGTAAACGATGATGGTGAGACGAAGCTGAATTAATGAAGAATAAGAGGAAATGGATGAAGGGTGAGAAGAAGAGTGAATAAAACAGGACTAACAAAAAAATTTAAATCAGTGAACAAAAGAATAATAATAGACGTAAAAGACACAACAAATAATTTAGTGAACAAGAAAGAAAATGATGGGTAGAGGAGAAGTGAATGAAAGAGGAATTACACAGGAACTTTCACAAAATAAATATTAATAAAAATAACAATACGAATAATAGGAAAATGTCAATAACAACATGAATAACAGAATCTCAATAATAAATAAAGATGAATAACAACCAAAATAACGAACAACCACAACAAATAAAAATAAGCCACAATAACAACACGAAAACCACAACAACACGAAAGCCAGAATAACAGACGTGAAGAATTAAGCAATAACTCAGGGGATGGAGAAACTGAGTGATAGGTGAAAGAGGAGAGGTGGATAAAAGAGGGTATACAGGTGTGGACGGTAGAGGGATGGTAAACCAATAAGAGGGATATTGGCTCTGGGGTGTGAAGCTAACGTAAATGAATAAAAGGTGAAAAATAAAGAAAAGAATAAAATAAAGTAAAAGAATAAAGGTTAAGAATAAAAAAATGAATAAAATAATGAAAATAAATAGAGTTTTAATTAAATAAAAAACAGAAAAACGTAAACGAATAAAGATTTAATAAAATAAAAACACAATAAAATACCTGTCAGTAGCAAAACAATTTAATAAACAAACAAGCAAATAATAATGTTTACCAAAAAACAATAAAAATAAATTAGTAAAGTAACAACGAACCAAAAATAAAAATAAAATAATCATAAATGGACTTTGATTGATTAACTGGTCCCTTGGTAATGAGAATAAGAGAGAACAAAGCAGAATAAAACAAGAAAAGGCGAGAACTAAAGAAGAAGAGAATGACGGGAGGAGGGAAATAAGAAAGGATAAAGGAGGATAGATGGAGAGAGGGAAAGAGAAAAGAAGACAGAAGGCGAAAGGAAGGAAAGGGGGAGGAGAAACGAAAATGTTATATGAAAGAGGGAATAAGAGAAAAGGACAAAGAGAGAATGGTAACAAAATGGATAAAAAAAAATGAAACAAGAATGACGGAATGGGATGGAAAGAGAAAGGGAGAACGAAAAATGAGTACCAAGAAAGAGAGAGAGAGACAGAGAGAGAGAGAGAGAGAGAATGTTGCCTGTAAAGACTATATACCCTTGAAAATTGGTGGATAAGTGAGTTAACTCTCTCACTCTCTCTCTCTCCAAAATAGCATCATCACACCGAGACTCTACCTGAACTAAATACCACATTCACTTAACGTTAAGGAGAGCATTACTAACGTGGGATCAAAATTAAACTATACCAATATCCTAAACCATCGGTGAAGGTATACATTTCAACCTTACCTAGCGAGACATAGAACTTAACTAGGCATAAATTGAAAAATACACTAACCTAACCATACCTTAACCCTTCCTAAACTAACCTAACCTAACCATACCTTAACCCTTCCTAAACTAACCTAACCTAACCTTAACTCTTCCTAATCTAATCTAATCAAAGTTAACCCTTCCTAGCGTAAACCAATCCAACCTAACCTAAGCCTTCCTAACCTAACCCTACCTACCCTTATCTAACCTAACCTAACCTACCCTAACCTAACCTAACCTTAACCCACCATAAATAATAAACTCTAGCCTCAGCTTACTGATTGTTGATTCAAAAGAGGATCCATATAGGGGAGAAGATGACAGGGGCACACAGGGGAGTTGAACACAGAGGAGAGAGGATTATGGGGAGCAGGAAAGGGGTTGAACACGAAGGAAAGGGAATTACGTGGTCAGCAAAGAGGGAGGAAGAGGAGGAAGAGTAGGATTGGATGAAGATCAAAGCGGATTGGGAATATGAGTCTCTCAAACTGGATAGAGGGGAGGAGGAAAGAGAGAAGGGATGGGGAAGGGAAAGAACATGAGAAGAGAGAGGAGTAAGAGAAGGATTGGATGAGAATTAAGAGGGTTTAAAAAGAGACGTTAAAAGAGGGATTGGATTACAGATTTGTTTAAAGGGTTATCAAATACCACTGAATGTCAAGGAGTAAAGGTGTTGGATAGGAATAAAGAGGATTAGAGGATAGAGAAAGGGGAAAAGATCCAGAAAGGAGAGAGAGAGAGAGAGAGAGAGAGAGAGAGAGAGAGAGAGAGAGAGAGAGAGAGAGAGAGAGAGAGATATGAACAAAGAGAACTGAGGTGTGGTAAGAATGTATGATCAGCAGAGAGATCGAATGAGAACAAAGAGGATTAAGCGTTAAAAAAAAATGAGGATTAGAAAATGGGCATTAAAACACAGAAAAAATAGAATTAGAAAACAACTAAAAATAGAAATTAGACAGCGAAAAGGGATTAAAAACGCCTATTAAATATCATAAGAAAGCAATTAAAAATAAGAAAATTTGGTTCAAGAAAAAGTTAGATTAAGAGATGAACACTGAAATTGCAGAGACATCAAAGAGAATCGAGAAACACGGGAATAAGACTGGATGCCACGGTAAGGGGATCACACGACGACTCACAGCAAGAGTTTTCGTTCATAATAAACAAGATTAAAAACGTAGATAGCGAATGGAAAATAGTGGAGGATAATAAAGGGATAACTACAGAACAAAGGATGATGCATACATACACAGATACATACACATATAAGGATCTGGAGACATAATGTACCTACATCAAGAGACTAAAACACACACGCACACACACACACACACACACCAAAGAGAATTTATGAACACAAAAGAGAGGTAGACACCAACGCAGGAGAGAATACACCGACGAACAAGAGAATAAGATAATAAATAAACAGGGAAAAGGGTAATTAAAATACGAATTACACCTGGATTAAGAGCAGGAACATATCAGATGCTAAATAATGGATAAAATTAAACCAATACTTACACGTAGAACGAAAAGTAAATAGGATAAATGGATAGCTATTAAGATCCAAAGGGTTAAAAATGGAATTAAGGATTACAGGAGACTTGGATAATTAAGATTGGGTATTGTACGATAAATAAAGGGAGTCAGCTTCGTTTAAGAGGGTTGGGTTACAGGGAAAGTTAGTCAAACCTATACATAAAGGGTTAAATGGCAAATAAAGGGTATTCAATTACATCAAAGGGAAGCGGGTGGCAAACAAAGGGTACACAACACCATTTAAACAAGTTGAATTTAAAGAAATATTAAATCCAGCTGTATAGAATGAGGTTAGATTGTAATTAAATGGATTGAAGTTAAATTTAATGACAGTTATATGTCACGCAAAGGGATTCTAACTTAATGTAATAAGGTTGGATGCCAAGCAAAGGGATTTGAGTTAAAATTTAAGGGTTTTTATTCAATTTCATGGGGTTGGATATCAAACAAAGGGATTGAAACTAAAATTATTTGGGATTGGATGTCAAACACAGGGATTCCAGCTACGTTTAAAGGGAGAGGGGAAAGGGATGTGGGATGGTTGGGAGAGAACTGAATGCAATTTAGGAAGTTGTAAATGAAATAAAAGGAAACCAGAAACAACCAGCTGGAGTGAGTGGACAAATGAAGAGAGAGAGAGAGAGAGAGAGAGAGAGAGAGAGAGAGAGAGAGAGAGAGAGGGGGGGGGGGGTCAAAAGGAATTATAAAACGCAAGGGGAGAGTGGGAGGGGAAAGTCTTATATGAGGAGGTGACCAAAATGAAGGTTTATAACGCTTCAAAGAGACTGTGAATAAAGTGAGAGAGAGAGAGAGAGAGAGAGAGAGAGAGAGAGAGAGAGAGAGAGAGAGAGAGAGAGAGAGAGAGAGAGAGTTATTCTCATATGATATGTCTCTAATCCATATTATTATTATCATTATCAATATTATTATCAGGTAAATATCTTTGCAGCCATCATTATTTACCTAACTGTAGTGTTGGTCATAAAAATGAAATATACACGCAAAGGGACGATTAAATATTACACCCCACGAGTCCATACCAGTGGAGGGGGAGGGAGGGGGAGAACAGAAGCTTGAATTAAGATGATCTATGGGAGATTAAGATGATTTCTCCCCTTCCCATATACATTAATTTGACCATAACTGCCTGGGGGGCCTTTCACTGTTTTCATAAGCACAACCAACTGCCTTCATCACCACCAATACACACTGTCTTCACCACCAATACACGCTACCTTCATCACCACCAACACACGCTGCTTTCATCACCACCAATACACGCTGCCTTCATCACCACCAACACACGCTGCCTTCATCACCACCAACACATACTGTCTTCACCACAACCAGCACATAGCACTACGCCATTACAACACCACCACCACCACACCCACATCACTTCCCCACCACCACATGGTCCTACACCACTTACCCCCCACCACCACCACACCACCCCTCTCCCTCAATACCCCACGTCATTGTCCTCGTGTTTTCCTCCTCCCGCTATTAATTTTCCTCGCTAAAATTTAACGCCGGCAATTTTGAGTCCAGTAATAACACATTCCTTTGGCACTGTGGAGAGATTTATTTCCTGTGTAGCTACTCATTGTTGTGTTGTGTACTCATTGTAGCCTGTGTACTTACTGTGTACTTACTGTGTACTACTCTGTGCACTCACTATTGTGTTGTGTACTTGTATAGTGAATTCACCTGTGTACTGCTCTTTGTGTACTCAAGGCGTTCTAGCATGTACTGTTTGTGTACTGTGTTCGACTGTGTACCAATGTTGTGTACTGTCTTACAGAGTACATATTTTGTGTTCATTGTGCTCTACTATGTACTTCTTACTCTGGGTACTAACTGTGTCCCCGTGCGTACGTGTACTCGGGATACAATGTTAGATAATACGCCTCATTCACCTGGGCAGGAACATGTAAATGAACCCACCTGTACAAGGATGAAGGCCCACAGGTGTAAATACTCCTCCCCCCCTGTTTGGATACCGTCTCAGGTACTACACTTACCTGAAAATAAGAGAAAAACATAAGTATTATCAACGTTTATTATTTCAACACTTTTAACATCACGAATACTCATACTAATACTACTACTAATAATAAAAGAAGAACAAGACACCCTAACCTAACCTAACCCCCGCCCAAACTTCAAAATATAAAAACAACAACAACATTGGTAAACAGAGACGAAAAACACTGATTAATCAAAACCTAACCTAAGCATTGTCCATTTTCTATATAGATGCCAAACTAACCAAAAATCAATATAAATGATAAACAATGATAAAATACACTAAGATCATTGTTAAAAACGACCATTTCTTCGACAACTTTTCAACGAGGAAAGATTTGCCCGACGTGAGGTCATACATACGAAGTCTCACATCGATCAACCGGACGATACAGTTTTCCTGAATACCTGTCACAAGTTTGCCAGACTAATGAGAAGAGCCAAGATCGCCGCCTCATGAAACAACTACTACTCGAACAACGTCTGACTATCCTGTTAGTTGTAACCCCCATGACGATGATGATGACTTAACCCCCATGACGATGATGATGATGACTTAACCCCATGACGATGATGATGACTTAACCCCCATGACGATGATGATGATGACTTACCCCCATGACGATGATGATGACTTAACCCCCATGACGATGATGATGACTTAACCCCCATGACGATGATGATGATGACTTAACCCCCATGACGATGATGATGATGACTTAACCCCCATGACGATGATGATGACTTAACCCCCATGACGATGATGATGACTTAACCCCCATGACGATGATGATGATGACTTAACCCCCATGACGATGATGATGACTTAACCCCCATGACGATGATGATGACTTAACCCCATGACGATGATGATGACTTAACCCCCATGACGATGATGATGACTTAACCCCCATGACGATGATGATGACTTAACCCCCATGACGATGATGATGATGACTTACCCCCATGACGATGATGATGATGACTTAACCCCCATGACGATGATGATGATGACTTAACCCCCATGACGATGATGATGATGACTTAACCCCCATGACGATGATGATGATGACTTAACCCCCATGACGATGATGATGATGACTTAACCCCCATGACGATGATGATGATGACTTAACCCCCATGACGATGATGATGACTTAACCCCCATGACGATGATGATGATGACTTAACCCCATGACGATGATGATGACTTAACCCCCATGACGATGATGATGACTTACCCCCATGACGATGATGATGACTTAACCCCCATGACGATGATGATGATGACTTAACCCCCATGACGATGATGATGACTTAACCCCCATGACGATGATGATGATGACTTAACCCCCATGACGATGATGATGATGACTTAACCCCCATGACGATGATGATGACTTAACCCCCATGACGATGATGATGATGACTTAACCCCATGACGATGATGATGACTTAACCCCCATGACGATGATGATGATGACTTACCCCCATGACGATGATGATGATGACTTAACCCCCATGACGATGATGATGATGACTTAACCCCCATGACGATGATGATGATGACTTAACCCCCATGACGATGATGATGATGACTTAACCCAATGAATATAATGAGTTAATACCATGAGTATAATGTCATAACCCTCCGCGTCCGTTGTACTAAAATTAATGCAACTCACAAACTCATGAATTAATGTATTTGTTGAACTTTAAAAAAAATCCCTCAATGGAAAGGCAAAAAAGCAACAAAGCTCTCTGTCTCTCTCTCTCTCTCTCTCTCTCTCTCTCTCTTTCACACACACACACACACACACTATACACCAATCCCCCCCCCCCAAAAAAAACACAAATTAGTTGCTCTTGTTTTGTGTCGAACAACCAATAACAATTACACAAACACACACACACAAACAAACAAACAATTACACTATTACACAATTGCAATTACAGTATTTACGCTTTTTGTCTATTTAATAACGGGACAGCAAATAATTGCCCGGATGAATTATAGTACGTTTCTGTTTATTCATTCACAGTAAAACGTTATTTTTTTAACGTTTTTCCAATTATGTGATGAAAACGTTAAGTCAAATAAAAGTAAAATCAATAGTAAACAAACACCGCCTGAGGACTTAAAGAAATCAGTCTAATAACACACACACACACACACACACACACACACACACACACATCATACACACACATTAAGGGCTAAATTTAGTATGTGCGTGTAGGCACAAGCATCTGAGAAGGTATGTACGAGTGAAGGTAAATTTATTAGAATATATACGTGTATATATATATATATATATATATATATATATATATATATATATTTATACATGACTATATGTATATATGTTCATGCATGCATATACTTCTATGCATAAATGTGTGTGAGCGCGCGCGTGTGTGTATCCTTACAAGCATGCAGAACACACACACGTTAAAAAAGAAAGCACGAGTTTCTCTCACGCGGCGGCACGTATACCTGAACACCTTACCTGTAGTTACTATGATTACGGCAGGTAAGGCACTGAAAAACCTGGGCTATATTAAAACCCTCAACCACTATTACAGACCATTACGCTATATTTTATCCCTTTATATTACAATCCGCCAAGTGGTTCTGACACATTGAGTTGTAGTACAAGACAAAGGATATTTTTACTATGTTTTGTTTAATTAAGTGTCCGCCAATCCTGATCTGACAAGTAGATATTTATGGAGATGGAGGGATTTAATTTTGTCGTCAAATGTGAGTTAATGATCACAAATTTATTCTTGGTTATCATTGTGTGTGTGTGTGTGTACCTCAGAGTCGACACCTTTATACCTTACACTCAAAATCCTAATTTCTCACACTCGACACCATTACACCTCTCACTCAATAAGCTTGTACATCTGTGCCTCACATTCGACACTCTTACTCAACATTCTAAAACACCACACCTCGACACACCCTCACAAACATATGCCCGACACTCAACACACTTACACCTCACATTCGACACTCTTACACCTCACACTCGACACTCTTACACCTCACACTCGACACCCTGGCGGTCCAAGCTCGTTCGTCTGGGCAGTTTAATATCAGAAGGGCACATGCGGTGTGTTGGAGGGTCAGCTGAGAAAATTATAGCGGCCATAAACTCGGCCTCAAGTACCAGTCCTGGAGAGCTGGGAGTTAAAAGATCTCCGTGCCTGTGTGTGTGTGTACCTAGCAATATATTGTTAGTGTTCTCCGTGTGTGTGTGTGTGTGTGTGTGTATGTATGTAAGTATATGCGTTTGTATGTGTGTATGTATGTATGTATGTATATGTGATTGTGTGTATATGTATGTATGTATGTATGTATGTATATGTGTTTGTATGTATGTATGCATATGTGCTTGTGGATGTATGTATGTATGTATGTATGTATACCTGTGTATGTGTGAGTGTATGGATGTATGTATATGTGTATCTGTATGTACAGTATGTATGTATGTATGTATACCTGTGTATGTGTGAGTGTATGGATGTATGTATGTGTATCTGCATGTACAGTATGTATGTATGTACAGTATGTATGTATGTATGTACGTATGTATGGATGAATATATACGTGTATTTATCTGTACAGTATGTATGTATGTACGTATGTATGGATGTATGTATACGTGTATTTATCTGTACAGTATGTATGTACGTATGTATGGATGTATGTATACGTGTATTTATCTGTACAGTGTGTATGAATGTATAAGTACGTGTGTGAATGTGTGTACGCCTCCCAGTACCATGCCTGCCTCACACACCGATCAACGGATATCGTTTTTCTCGCTTTGGCAAAATCATTAACAATTCTACACACACAATTTACATATAAGAACAATAGTACAATATTCTACAATAATCTACTACTATGATTCTCTAAAATATTACACAAAACACTAAGTCCCGTTTGTAATACTGTAGTTCATCTTTTGACTCATAGAAAACGGGATTAAAATACTCCGCCACTGTGAAGTTAACCCAACGCCTTTTAAAGAAATTATTTGTTTCTCTATAATATCATCTAAATTATCCATAACCGAACTAATATAAGAACTTACGTAAATATATTATATTGTCTACGGGAACTACGATAAATGTCTCGTCTATATTAAGTCAGAGCGAAACGAGTCAATTTAAATATTTAAATCACAAACTCCTACCGTTATCGATGGTTGTCTGCACGTTTGGCCGTAACGATGTCTTCTTTCTTCAATAAATCGTATACAACAACTCCAGTTCAATCACTAAGTCAAAATTATATCAAATATCTTCAGAAACACGTAACACAATCAAAATATCACACGACGCGACGCAGCGATACTCTCACCTCAAGGTCCCGTGAGTGACTGAATTTTTTTTTTTTTTTACGTCTCTATTTCTCGAGAAGCGCTATTGAGACATGCTACAACCACCAACCAATCAGCGAAGAGAATAAAAGATGTCAGCCAATGAAAAACCACCTTTGACACGGAGCTGGCGATGAGAGTGATGCACCGCAAACAACCGAACAAGTCCTTTTAAACTAGCGCTGCCGATGACCATTTGACCAACCAATCACAAGACGGCGAGGAGATTTAAACCACTCAGACGTTTAATTATTAAGATTGGATATATAGCGATAGGTAGATAGATACGTAGGGATAGGTAGATAGATACGTAGGGATAGGTAGATAGATACGTAGGGATAGGTAGATAGATACGTAGGGATAGGTAGATAGATACTTAGGGATAGGTAGATAGATACGTAGGGATAGGTAGATAGATACGTAGGGATAGGTAGATAGATACGTAGCGATAGGTAGATAGATACGTAGGGATAGGTAGATAGATACGTAGGGATAGGTAGATAGATACGTAGGGATAGGTAGATAGATACTTAGGGATAGGTAGATAGATACGTAGGGATAGGTAGATAGATACGTAGGGATAGGTAGATAGATACGTAGCGATAGGTAGATAGATACGTAGGGATAGGTAGATAGATACGTAGGGATAGGTAGATAGATACGTAGCGATAGGTAGATAGATACGTAGGGATAGGTAGATAGATACGTAGGGATAGGTAGATAGATACGTAGGGATAGGTAGATAGATACGTAGCGTTAGGTAGATAGATACGTAGGGATAGGTAGATACAGTGGCGGCTCGTGCATAGGGCTGCAGAGCTACAGTCCCCCAGACTCTCACTGCCAGGCGTATGATTCCTTTAGAGAGACAGCTCAATAATACACTACCAACAAATATATCATTTATATGTTATTTAATTATTTTCAATACGTTGCTAAGTGAATTTTCATTAAAATCAGACCAAAATTTAAGTTACTTTCATAGTTGCTTACATGAGTGGTCAGTAGACTGGCAAATGAATTTTAATACTGATAAATGCAAGGTACTACAGATAGGGAAGACGAATACAAACGTTAAGTATAAACTAGGTAACACGGAAATAGAAAACTCAGATTGTGAAAAAGATCTAGGTGTATTTGTTAGCAACGACTTGAAACCTAGAAAACAATGTATTAGCGTTCGCAACAAGGCAAACAGGATTCTAGGGTTCATATCTAGGTCTGTGAGTAACAGAACTGCTGACTTTATCTTGAAACTTTACCTAGCATTAGTGAGGCCACACATGGATTATGCGGTTCAGTTCTGGTGTCCTTATTATAGAATGGACATAGATTCTTTGGAGAGAGTACAAAGAAGAATGACAAAAATGATCCATAATTTTAGAAACCTTCCGTATGAAGAAAGACTGAAAAGCTTAGGCTTACATTCATTAGAGAGGCGTAGAGTTAGGGGAGATATGATAGAGGTGTACAAGTGGGTAAGTGGGAGTAACAAGGGTAAAATGGAAGATGTTCTGAAGCTCAGTAATAACGAAATAACTAGAACAAATGGCTTTAAATTAGATAAATTCCGATTCAGAAAGGATATAGGCAAGCACTGGTTTGGTAATAGAGTTGTGGATATGTGGAATAGGCTACCGAGTGCTATAGTAGGATCGGGGACGCTAGGGAGCTTCAAGACGAAGTTGGATAGGCACATGGAAGTGCTGGGATGGGTGTGAAAGGGATCTGCCCTGTATGGGCCAGTCGGCCTCCTGCAGTATCCCACTTCTTATGTTCTTATGTTCTTATGTTCTTATGTCTGTTATTAATTGGCGCCGCCGCCGCCGCACTTGAAGCAGCTCAGTCTCGTACAACGTGTGGACGGTGTGGTTAAATCGTGCTTTCTTTAATTACCCTTTGACGATGGAAAATCGAGTGAAGTATTTGCAAAACATCAACTTTTCCCAGCTGACATTAAATGAAAGGATTTTAATGAAATAGTAATAAACAATTTTGCTACATCAAAGAGCAGACGCGCGGACTTTATTTTCAAGTAATACATGGTGAATGACAGACTGTCTGCTTTAGCAGTGATATCCATTGAAAATAAAATGATAACAGAAATAAAGGATTTTAATGAAATAGTAATAAACAATTTTGCTACATCGAAGAGCAGACACGCGGACTTTATTTTCAATTAATACTGGTCCATCACCACCAACACTACTACCATGCCCTGGGAATTCGTGGACATCAACTACAACTCATACCTGAGGTAGGTCAAATTTGTGTATCCTACTGTTGTGTGAGGCTTGCAGTCCCTCCATTTTATTTTTCACGAGCCGCCACTGGGTAGATAGATACGTAGGTAGCAGTAAATTATAATAAGAGTTCACGAGTTATCATATACACATCGGTTACCATGTACACACAGGTTACCATGTACACACAGGCGAGGTAAGCAGTGGGTCGACTTAACCAAGAACATAAGAAGACTTTGTTAAGTTTATTCACCGCAAAACATCAATAATGAAAAGTAAAAGGTCGTATCTGTCTGTCCCGACCATAGCTCCAAAACGGCAGTAGTTAGAGACCTGAAACTTTACACATACTTTACATGGGTGCCAAGGTTGTGTTCCTCGGTATCACTGTTGACCAAAGATCTTCCCTGGCAGATCTCGCCGCGGGAGGAGGTTACCCGCGTGAGGGAGGGCAGTCAAGGTTATCATGTACTACACTGTCCACCTAACCCGAGCGGCCGGACCAAATTTGCTTGTCAATAAATAAAAACAATCTGAATAATCTCGATAACATTAAATAAAAATCTTTTTAATCTGACTAACTTTGAGTTTTATTGGAAGTTACGGAGCTCTTTAGTGTATAAAATAAACGCATTAAATATGACAAACGTACAATTGATATTTATACAATGCTAGAGACATTAACAAAAACAAAATCATTTACCTTTCACAAACTGAACACAATGAAACCCAACCAAAACTACCTTTCGCTCGTTAATTAGGCCGGATAAGAATTACAATAAAAGAATAAAATACTTTACCGTTGTCTGTACTGAACATAGAAACATCTTACATCATCCTGGATTAAAAATACAATATCCGGGCGAGAGGCTGGAAATAACAAGTTGCCACGTAGCCAATTTTTCCAACATATAATTTACACTTCAGTCACGCCTAAGATGAAGCTCGCGTTATTTTAACTTGATAATGGTGATGTTAACTGTAACTTTTTTCAATAACTGTATTTAACATAGATTATATTTATGGATATACTTACGGGTTAATTCATTGATAAGCCGTACGAAAAAATAATAAACTGTGTGTGTGTGTGGTGTGTGTGTGTGTGTGTGGCGTCAAGGCGGGTTAATTACTGAAGCAGTGAACGCGGCATTAACTATTAACAACCAAACTCTCTGTGATTTGTAACCTCTCTCTCTCCTTTACCCTCCCACACACACACACACACACCAGAGCCAAACAGTAAATAATACAATGATAAAAGAACAAATGAAGCAACAAGAGAACGAAACAGACAAGAGAATGAAACAGTAGTCACAGCAGTAAAGGCTGTAATCAACACAGCAGTAAACGAACCAGTAACCGGAGCTTCGACTCGAACATTTCTCGAAACAGCAGTAAATGCACCAGCACTCACAGCACTATACATAGGCAGGAAATAGACACGATACAACAACACAACACATCGAAACAACAGCAGCAGCAGCAACAGCAGTAAGAACAGCAGTAACAGCAGTAAGACCACCACCACCACCAGCTGGAGCAGTAAGACCAGCATAAGCAGCAGCCGTAAAAGCAGCAGCAGCAACAAGAACAGCAGCAGCAGGAAGACCACCACCACCACCAGCGGTAAGACCAGCAGCAGAAGCAGCAGCAGTAAGAACAGCAGCAGCAGTAGGAACAGCAGTCAGCGGAACAATATAGTGTTGGCTGGTCCATTTGGTGGCGTGTGTGAGTGTCGCGCGAGGTTAAGTGAGGACCTGTGATGTTTCTCCTCAGCACCACCCCAGCACTACCCCAGCACCACCCCAGTACCACCCCAGCACAACCCCAATACTTCCCCACCTCCACCCCAGTACTACCCCAGCACCACCCCAGCACTACCCCAGTACGACCCCAGCACCACCCCCAGTACTTCCCCAGCACCACCCCAGTACTTCCTCACCACCACCCCAGTACTTCCTCACCACCACCCTAGTACTTCCTCAATAGTACCTCCCCAGCATCACCCCAGTACTATACCTCCCCTCCCTTTCCCCTCTCTTCCACCTACCTCCTCTCCCTTCCTCTCCTCCCCTCCCTCCCTCCCCTCCTCTCTTCCACCTTCCTCGCCTGCCCCTCTCTCCCTCCCGTTAAACAGCACTTCGTAATTACAGTACTGCCATTATACCCGGGTTGGTGGTCGTGCTAACAGGAGTACTTAGTGAGATTTTAACCTCTTATTATATTGAACTTGTCTTCTATAAGAGAGAGAGAGAAAGAGAAAACTGCAAAAAAAGAGAATTAGAAAGAAATGGAAGAGAGGAAGTGAGAAAGAGAGAAAAGTAATCAACAACTAATAATAGGCAGAGTAAAAAACAAAACTTGGCTTGAGTTGAAACACCTTTGCAGCCATTATCATTAAGTATTCTACTCCGTAACACATTTTCTGTTGATGATATTGATAATTCTAGTCATTTATACTCATAAAAAAATACAATAAACATCAACCCCAGCAACACGTTTTCTTTGTAATTACTTAAAAAATAAAAAATCATTATAATCCTCAACTCAGCTACTAATTATCTGTTGTTGTTGTTGATGATGACAATAATCCAACCATCAGTACATGAATGAAACACAAAGAAACTATTAGGATAAAATATTCAGCCCCACGAACAAACTTTCTGTTGACGAGGGAGGTGTTTTCTTTCTCTTGATAATAATGACAATGACGAATATGGCTTGTGATAATGATGATGGTTACGTCATTTGTATCAACTGGACGCAGGGGGGAAGAAGAGGGAGGAAGGGGGAAGGACGGGAGGGAGGGAAAGGGGGAGGGATGTGCTAATAACAGTGGTTTAATTTTTGCGTTCTTTTCCACATTTAGTATAGTTAGACGGCACATCCATCACAGGTACCTACACCTACACCTGTCCTACACCTACACCTGTACCTAAACCTGTCCTACACCTACACCGACACCTGTACCTACACCTGTACTACACCTGTACCTAAACCTCTCCTACACCTACACCTGTACCTTAATCTGCCCTACAGCTACACCGACACCTCCGACACCTTTACCTACACCTGTACTACACCTGTACCTACATCTGTCCTAAACCTGTCCTACACTTGTACCTACACCTGTACCTACATGTACACTGCACCTTACCTAAGTGTGATGGATGACGTGTGGATGACAGGGTGGAAAGGGAGAAAGTGGATTCGTGTCTCGCCTCGTTTGTCACCTTCAGTGTTAAAGAATGAATTTGAGTATGTTATTATTGTTGTTATTATTATGTGTGTGTGGTGGTGATCATTATTATTATTATTATTATTATTATTATTATTATTATTATTTTTTATTATTATTATTATTATTATTATTATTATTATTATTATTATTATTATTATTGTTATCATTATTATTATTATTATTATTATTGTTGTTATCATTATTATTATTATTATTATTATTATTATTATTATTATTATTATTATTATTATTAGCGCTATAACACATCAAAGCAAAATACGTAGACAGGTGTATATATAATTTCCTGCGTTTAGTTAACCAAAATACCCGCCTCTCCTGACTTCACTGATGTATGTTTGTTTTTTGGGGGCACGCGCTCATAAATGGTGTTTTGTCTCCTTTTTTTGTTCGGAGGATTTTTTTTTTTTAGGTTAAACAACATGTATAGTTAAACACGTTAATTTGTAGCTTAATGAGAAAAAATCCTTTCGGCCAAAATGTTGAATTTTTTTATTTATTTCTAAATCTCAATATACTCACTCCTAGACACGTTGACTTCACAAGGAGTTAGTTTACTGCGTCCTGTAATATCGTAGGGCGTAGGTTAAGGGATGAGTCAATAAGATGTATCCTGCAGTTAGGGGTAAAATTTAACGCAGGAAGGTTCAGTATCACGCCTTCCCCTCCCCCCCCTCTCCTCCCTCCCTTTGACCCCAACAATAAGGTGGAACTCTTGAATTGATTCCCCTCCCAGTACTGTGCTAATGTGATTTTGATGACGCGAGAGAGAGAGAGAGAGTCCACCCCCCTTTCTTCTCCCTCCCCTTAAACTAACCCTTTCACGTCCTCTCCCTCTACCTTGCTTCTCTCACTCCTTCACCTCTCCAACACACTTCACTTCTCTCCCCCACACTCTCCAACACACTTCCCATCTCTCCCACACATTCCACTTCTCTTCCCCAAGCTCTCCACCTCTCCCCCACACTCCCCACCTCTCCCCCACCCTCCCCACCTCTCCCCCATCCTCCCCACCTCTCCCCCACACTCCCCACCTCTCCACCAAGTATCTCCATGAAGCAGCTAAGTTAGGGTGTTCCATAAACTTAAGTTGAGGGTACACAGACGCATCAAACTGTCCATTCTTTGAGCTAAGTTTCCACCATAATAACTCGTCTCTACACCATGTCCGAGAAAGTGTGTGTATGTGTGTGTGTGTGTGTGTGTGTGTGTGTGTGTGTGTGTGTGTGTGTGTGTGTGTGTGTGTGTGTGTGTGTGTGTGTGTGTGTGTGTGTGTGTGTGTGTGTGTGTGGTGGTGTGTGTGTGTGTGTGTGTGTGTGTGTGTGTGTGTGTGTGTGTGTGTGTGTGTGTGTGTGTGTGTGTGTGTGTGTCCCTTCTCTTTCCATCATCTATATCATGACTTTTATTTTTCTCTCCCTATCCTTCCTTCTTTATTTACATTTTTTTCTTTCCCTTCCTTCCTCCTCCGTACCTCTTCTCTCTTGTCCTTTCCTCCTTCCTCCCTCTCTTGTCTTCCTTCCTTTCCTTCCCTTCTATTCCTATCTCCCTTTTTTATTTTTCTCTACCTCCCCCCTTCTCCTATTCCAAACATAACCACCTCTTCTCTCTCTCCTTCCCTCTCACCCCCTTTCCGCATTCTTCTCCCCTTTGACCTATTCCTCCTCACCTCCCTCCTTTCCTTACTCTCGCCACCCTCCCTCTCACCATCCTTCCCCTACTTCTCTCCACCTCCCACCAACCCCCTTCTCACCTCCCTTTCCCTATTCCTCCTTCCACCCACCCACCTTCTTTTCCTTATTCCCCTATTCCTCCCTATCCTAATCACTCACCATTAACCCACAACAAAAACACTCTAATACAAGGTCTTAAGAATACCAAGCACACCCTAAAATGGTATTACCAGTAACCTGAACCATACCTATGACCTGAAATCCCTTAAATGCTACATACGGGACCTGGGGACCTTCATAGACCTGTATTTTTACCCCTCGATGACTCACTTCCCTCACACACACACACACACACACACACACACACACACACACACACATACACACACACACGGGGTTGTATGACGGTACACAATGGAGAAATGAAGGAGTTAATGAAGAGGGACCACGTGAAAATTAGACCCCCCAGAATATTTCACTATTAACATCAAACATCCTGAGGCTAACTTAACCAAATTTAACATAACCTAGTCTAGTTATCCTTATCCAACTTAACCTAATCTAGTTTAACCTAATCTAACCTAATCTAACTTAACCTGGTCTAGTTTAACCTACTTCAACTTAACCTAGTCTAGTTTAACCTAATCTAACTTAACCTGGTCTAGTTTAATCTAATCCAACTTAACCTAATCTAGTTTAATCTAATCTAACTTAACCTAGTCTAGTTTAACCTAACCTATCCTAACCCCCCCCCCCCCCCCAGGTAGTGTGTTTGGGTGTTTACTCAAAAAGTTAAATAAGCTGTGGAGGGGGGGAGGAGGGGGGGAGGGGGGTAGGTAATCTTAATATGACCCATAGAGTAATAATTTATAGGGGTGATTTAAGTTATAACTCTTTAAGGACAATAATTTAAGTGATAGTAATCCAAGGGTTAAATTATTATTATTATCCCCTTAAGAGTTAAATAAGTGTTAGTATTCCAAGGGTTAAATTATTATTATTATCCCCTTAAGAGTTAAATAAGTGATAGTATTCCAAGGGTTAAATTATTATTATCCCCTTAAGAGCTAAATAAGTGTTAGTATTCCAAGGGTTAAATTATTATTATTATCCCCTTTAGAGTTAAATAAGTGTTAGTATTCCAAGGGTTAAATTATTATTACCCCCTTAAGAGCTAAATAAGTGTTAGTATTCCAAGGGTTAAATTATTATTATCCCCTTAAGAGTTAAAATTCTGTAAACACCATTATTTTTATTTCATCTCACACATATTACTCTTTTCCAACGTTTGGTTAAAACTTTGTACGCGAGGATTTCCATTGCACCAACATCACAAACATGACGCTTCACCGTGTTTGGTTTAATTTTAGGAAACAGTGATTTTTGTTTTTACTGACACAAACATTACTAAAGCTTTGTTTGTGTGTCTATTTGTTTGTTGGTTTTTTTAATTCCATAGACAGTAAATTCCAGCCTTGAAGACTTAATTCTATCCCGTATTTGAACAAAACTCTGCCATGTTTCTAGTAAATACCAAACACTTTCTTTTTCCTACAACAAACAACACAGGTACTTCCAGTGTTTACCTTGAATACCGTAAACAGGTAGACACATCCCAGCAAACATTACCCTATGTCGTGTTTGGCTTAAGTGTCCTAAGTGTCAATTTTTCCCGCACCAAACATAACCACTAGAGCTTCCTCGTGTTCTACCCGAGACAGTTAGTATTACCGCCATCAACCATAACAATAATTCCCAGGCGTTATTGTCAGGCGCGTCTAAAACTGGTTGGCGACTTGACTATCTCTCTCCGCTGTATAGTAGTAGTAGTAGTAGTAATAGTAGTAGCTGGTGGTGGTGGTATTAATAGTAGTTCCCGAGCGACACACACACACACACACACACACACACCTAACAATAGGGCCGACGAGCATTTAGCCGTGATAACATAAATGGTAATAGGCTCGTTATCGCTGCTGGCTAGGTCGTTCGCAGCTGACTACGAGGTGAAGTGACGGAGAGAGAGAGAGAGAGAGAGAGAGAGAGAGAGAGAGAAAGAGAGAGAGACTTACTGGCGTCTTCTAGTACCTGTTGTTAGGATTTACCTGGAGGGGAAAGTCCCGTCACATAAAATAAAATACCGGGGAAAAAGACGATATAGAAAAAATCCTTAAAAAAAAACATTCCTTACAGCCGCTTCTCACTCCATACTGCCTCTCCTCACTCCATACTGCCTCTCCTCAGTCCATACTGCCTCTCCTCACTCCATACTGCCTCTCCTCAGTCCATTCTGCCTCTCCTCCCTCCACATTCCTCTCCCCTCTCCACACTCCTCTCCCCTCTCCACACTCCTCTCCCCTCTCCACACTCCTCTCCACACCCCTCTCAGGTAATATATGTAGCAGAGCTCATCAAAAACGTCTAGGCCAGGTAATAAGGTTGTGTAATTAGGTGTGTGACGATGGTTTACCTGAGGTGCGGGGAGAGGGGTGAGGAAAGAGGGGGTGAATGGGGGGAGGGTGGTGAGTGAAAGGGTAAGGGGAATGGAGAGGGGGTGATCAGGTAACCGTGGTGATGGGGAGTACAGTGAGGGGACACACACACACACACACACACACACACACACACATACACACACACACACACACACACACACACACACACACGACAAGGTGGGTCTATACTCCACTACGGCACAGATTAATCAGGACCTACCTATCTACCTGTCTGTGATTTGGGTGAATCAACGCGTATACGGGTGTGGCGAGCGTTGATTGGTCGCTACCTATCATAGCAGCTCCCTTCTCATACCTAATTTTACCATACCTAACCTTACCTAACCTAACCTAACCTAACCTAACCTTACCTAACCTTACCTAACTATACCTAACCTTACCTTACCTTACCTTACCTTACCTTACCTAACCATACCTAACCTTACCTTACCCTACCTTACCCTACCTTACCTAACCATACCTAACCTTACCTTACCCTACCTTACCCTACCTTACCCTACCTTACCTTACCTTACCTAACCATACCTAACCTTACCTTACCCTACCTTACCCTACCTTACCCTACCTTACCTTACCTAACCATACCTAACCATACCTAACCTAACCTTACCTTACCCTACCTTACCTTACCTTACCTTACCTAACCATACCTTACCCTACCTTACCCTACCTTACCCTACCTTACCTTACCTTACCTAACCATACCTAACCTTACCTTACCCTACCTTACCCTACCTTACCTTACCTTACCTAACCTTACCTTACCTTACCTTACCCTACCTTACCTTAACATACCTTACTTAACCTAACTCTATAAAAATAACGTAAAATGACTTAACCTATTTTCACTCAATTTAACAGAAACCTAACCTAACCTAACCTAACCTTAACTATCCATCCTTAATCTAATATAATCTTTCCTAAAATTTATCTAAAACCTAAAAAAAAAAATAATAATCTACAAGGTACCATAACCTTAGACACAAAATGACCCACAATTAAAAAATACAGACACAGGCACACACACACACATACACAGACACACACACACTTGCCTCACAGGGACAATTAATCCCAGCTACTACGCCAACCTGACTTAAACCTGTACTGGTATTTGTGATATAAATTATTTGACTTTAAGAGTTTCGAATATGAACAATGAAAATAAATATTGTATTGTGAAGAGAAGTCTCCATCCATCCATCTATCTATCTATCTATCTATCTATCATGCAAACAGGTCCTCCACAAGTAAAAGACTCTCTCTCTCTCTCTCTCTCTCTCTCTCTCTCTCTCTCTCTCTCTCTCTCTCTCTCTCTCAAACACAGGTAAGAAGCTCTCACCTTCCACCCCAGTTATCCTTCACCTGCACCAGTCAGCTCACCTGGTCATGAACAAGAAGGCTCTTAACTTCGGTAATTACGGCATTTTTGACAGCTTGGCAGCCTCCTTGGCCTACTTTCTTGTGTGGGGGGCGGGGGGCAAGAGGGAGGGTGTGGGCTAGGGGGAGGGAGTGTGGGCTAGGAGGAAGGGGGTTAAGAGGGTGGGCTAGGAGGCTGAAAAGGGGTGGGTTAGGAGGGAATGGGTGGGTTATGAGGGAAGGGGGCTCGGAGGAAGGGAGGCTACGAGGAAAGGGAGAGAGACTGGGAGGGGATGGGCTAAGTGGGAGGGGAGAGAGGTTAGGAAGGGTGTGGGTTAAGAAGGAGAGAGCGAGGCTGGAAGGACGAAAGGCGAAAAGAGATTAATAGGAAAGGGTTAAGGAATGGGGAAGAGAGAAGAGGTAAGAGAAAGGGTTAAGAAAGAGGAGGAGACAAGATGGATATTAGGGGGAAGGGGAAAGAGGAAGAGAGGGAGAAGAGAGTTTGGAAAAGGGGGACAGGGAGAAACAAAGGGAAAACTAAAAGGGGACGATTAGGAGAGGGAAAGGGGGAAATAGCAAAAGGGGAATATCTTACATTACGTCTTTTATAATATCTAAGTAATGATTTAACTTCTATTTCATGTTTATACTTTCGTCATCGATGGTCAAGTAAGGTCAATTAGTCTATCAAATTTCCATCTATCCACAACAACATCCTAATATAACATAATCGACCAGGAAATTATAATACGTCAATTGGTTATAACACAGGTTGGGAACTGAGACTTTTAAAATAAATTATACCTTAGTAATTAAAGCAACACTATGGCAATCACAAATATCATTAAAATAGTTACCAATCACATTATTTTTTGCCAATTACAAATTTACCCTATACCAATTTAGACACAATTTCTTCAATTATAAAACACCCAAATCATTTCCCAATTATAATACAATAATAATGATAATAAAAAAATCTTCACATAAGGACCAACTAAAATAAAAAATAAGTTAATTAAGGTAAAATGAACTCAGAGCGGAAGGGTTAAGGGAAGGGGATGGAAGGTAAGGTATACCTAAAGATGGCCTCGACAGGTGCAAAAAACAACACCTGGTTTATGTGTTAGTGATGGGCCATTACCGCCAAGGTGCTCTATATACGCTTGCTTTATCCCCTGCCTGCTGTATTGTTGATGAGCTGCAGGGTGGGTGGGTGGGCGGGTGGGTAGGTGGGTGGGTGAGTGGGTGGGGAGGGAAGGTTAGTTGGAGGGTGGGTAGAGAAAGAGGATAAAGGTAGGTGAGAGAGAGAGAGAGAGAGAGAGAGAGAGAGAGAGAGAGAGCAAAACACCATCACCCCCCCCCCCCCCCACACACACACACACACACACACACACACACACAAACACACTCAAAACACTCCTTAATAATATTTTACCCAGGAAGTCCATCATCATCTTTACTAAGGCCAATATAATACGCCTTTCCACGCTCGCTTAACTTCTGGATACATTAGCATAATACACAGACTAAAACTACTGGGAAAAAAATATCTCTGCTTCCTCCAATAATTTATTCATAGTGCGAACTTGGACAGGGAAATATTACATCACGGGGATCGATTGGGCAGCCCAGGATGAACTAGGGACGTGTGTATAGGGGAAAGTTATAGTGGATGGCTATAATAAGATGGTATAGTTATTGACAGCCCAGGATGAACTAGGGACGTGTGTATAGGGGAAAGTTATAGTGGATGGCTATAATAAGATGGTATAGTTATTGACAGCCCAGGATGAATTAGGGACGTGTGTATAGGGGAAAGTTATAGTGGATGGCTATAATAAGATGGTATAGTTATTGACAGCCCAGGATGAACTAGGGACGTGTGTATAGGGGAAAGTTATAGTAGATGGCTAAAATATTCAGTTATAGTAAAAAACAAGAAATAGTGAATGAATGAAGTAAAAATATTAATGAAATAACGAATGAAAGAATAAAAAAAATCACTCACCAAAAATAGCCAAGCCAAAAGCCAACACCAACACCCCAAGTCAACACAATGGCAACAAAGGGAGAGAGTAGAGTAGAATGAATGAAGCAATTAGTGAACGAGTACTTGAGGAAATTGGAAATGAAGACGACCTAAAGGGGGATGGGGGGGGGGGGGGGTAGTTAACTCCAGCAACCCATCGACCAAGGGCAGAAAAAGGTGAAGACAGACAATCACTTAAGAAAGGAAAAACAAGAGTACATCACAACACCTGTAGGTTATTGGCAGGTGTATGACAGGTGTGGTAATTGGTTAATGGTATTAGTGTTCATTCATATAAGACAGGTGTAATTAATGTAATATAGTATTCACACATATATAATACATGTAATAAATGGTTAATGGAATTGACTTAACCTATATTAGCTCCCCACTTGTTCCTGGTGAGGTTAAAGCCCTCCCAAGTAGAGCATGAGGGCAATTCACCTTCACCCTTGCCCCTGGTGAGGTTAAGGTCCTTCCGGGTGGGCAAGGAAACGTTTTCGGTCAACAGAGAGCAACTAGACGTCCCTCAAGAGTCAACACGTCTCCACGCCACCAGCTGTTGACTCACCTCGTCTTGTTGCCACCAAATATTTTCAGCCCACGTCCTAAACTAATGCTTGCAACACCTTCAAATTCCCGTTGCAGATTGCCTCCTCTTCTTTTCTTTGTTAATCTCCTTAACTGCCTTTAAGACTCATTGCAATTCGGAATGATTCAGTAGTAATATTAATCATGGTACAAAATGGGGTAGTATTAAGCATGTTGCAAATGGGTTACTTTACTATTAATCTTGTTGCAATTTTAAGCTTGTTGCAAACTACCCTCTATGATTTTATCTTTGTTGCAAATTGGCCTTTCTACTATTAAACTTGTTGCAAATTGGTGTCTTAATTTGTCATCTACCACTACCAGCCCCCCCCTCTCCCCCACCACCACCACCACCACCACCACCTCATACCTCCATCTATAAGTACCTCCCTCACCCACTACTCCAACACTACTACCATCAGCACCTTCTCCTCTTCACCATATCCAACAGAACCTCCCTCTTCCCTACCTACCTACCTCCAGAGACCTCCCATCCGGCCTCCACATCACCACGTCGCCACACACTGAAACTCCCCAGAAAACGTCACTACAAGTTCCCTCTACTGCCGACTTCCGTGATTCAGTTCAATATATTGCAGAGAACCACCTCCTCCACCTCCCTCCTGTCAACCTTCCCCCTCCCCCTTCACCCCCTCCCCCTCGCTTTCTCCTTTCCCCTCTCGTTTTCCCCTCTCCCTTTTCTCTCACTCTTCCCTCTCCTCCTTCCTTCACTTTCTCCACTACCCCTTCACATCACTCACTTTCCTCTGCCCCTTAATTTCCCCTCCTCTCTCCAGTACCTCTCTTACTCCCCTCTCATCTCCTATTCCTCCTCCTGCACTTCGTTCCTTACCCTCCCTACTTTTTTTCCTCTCCTCCTCTTTACCCACTTTTCCCCACCTCCCCATTCTCTCTCCTCTCTCATTTACCTCCTCCTCTTCCTTACCAACGAACGCCCATTTACCCTTCCTCTCCTCTAACCCTTCCCCCCACCTCCCCCTCTCTCCCCCCCCTTGCCCCCCCCTCTCTACCTCCTCAAGCGGCACAACACTGTAACTCTTTCAACCCTTTTCGAAGGAGAAAATTCCCAATTGAAACTCTTGAATAGTATCGTAAATATAAGCTTCCGGCGCCATTAAAGGACCTTTTCTTTCCTGCTCCTTTTTATTGTGTGTGATGACGTTTATGGATGTTTCTTGAGGGAATCATTTTACATAAAGTTTTACCATGTTAATTAAGCCGTTATTATTAGTAGTAGTAGTAGTGTTAGTATTATTATTACAGCTAATAAAGTTTATCTAATACTGTCACTACCACTATACACACATTATATATATATATATATATATATATATATATATATATATATATATATATATATATATATATATATATATATATATATATATGTGACACTTCTTCAATTTGTAGTTACTTGGCCAGGTAGGGAAGACGTAGTAGGTGTGGGCACACTTAACACCACCTAATGAGACTTCCCTTAATTAAAAGCAGGTGGGGGACGCTCTCACCTGGTAAGCCTGGGGTAGGGGGGGACAAGGGAGGGAGTGGCGTGGGAGTAAGGGGAAAGGGGGCGGGGTGGAGGATGGGGGGAGAGACTGGCATGGTAGATAGGGGGCGAGAGCAGGGTGGGGGAGAGTAGGAGGGAGTGGCGTGAGGGTAGAGGGATATGTGAGAGGGGAGAAACGAGGCAGAGGGGGAAGATGAGGCAGATCATTTACGAGAGGGGAGAAAGACAGCGTGGCGATGTAGGGGGGGGTGGGTGGGTAGAGGTGTAAGTGGGAGGGAAGAGGCGAGGGAGAGGAGGGAAAGATAGGAACAAGAGGCGTACAAAGAGAGTGTGGGATGAGGACGATTGATGAGAATTAAGGAGAGGTAAGTCAAGAGGAAAGGAGAGGATAAGACAAACATACACAAAGAAAACAACGGAATAAAAAGACATAAAAAGAAGAATGTTTAAAAGATAGTTAGGAATATTGAGATAGAGAGAGAGAGAGAGAGAGAGAGAGCGAGAGCGAGAGAGAGAGAGAGAGAGAGAGGCCAAGTCATCACTACCAAGATAACAGATAAGAGGGCAAAATATTACGGTAAGGGAAAGAGACCATGTGTGTGTGTGTGTGTGAGCGGGCGCGCGCGCTTGAAGTCCCCACAAGCTAGGTAAGCCCTGGTGCTGGAGGTGTGTTTCTAGCCCCGTTTTGCCTGCAGTCCCTTAATTAGTCCCCGGATCAGGTAGTGAAGAGCACGGGGTCAGGTATAATAATTAGGCCAGGGATGCATCACCGGAGGTAACACACAAGACCTCTTCTTTATTATATAATGATACTTCTTCTTCTCTTTTCTAGCTCGTCTTATTATTATCCTTTATCATCTATCCTGCCTTATTCTTCTTTATTATTTATGACACTTCCTCTTCTCTTATCTACGTGTGAGTTTATTTTTAACCTTTATTAACCAGTCGTCTCATTCCCATTTATTGACTACTCTAAAATGGTTCTCATTCTCTCGCCTAAATAATTCATTTTTAAATATAGTATTTTGTCACCTATGTCGTCAGATATTAGTAGTGTAAAGTGAAGGATTGTATTTAACGATAATACAAGCCAGACAGAGAGATAGACAGACAGACAGATAGACAGACAGACAGACAGACAGACAGACAGGAGAGGGTATACCTAACAGTGATAGACAGACACACAGACAGACAGACAGACAGACAGGAGAGGGTACACCCAGTATACTGTGCAAGATACAAACTTTATATTAACTACACAGACCTCGGCCAACGTAACTCTCTTAAGATTTAGCAAAGTTAAAATTAATATTTTTCTCTAAGTTACGACACCAAGAACGTAATAATTGTCTCCATTCTCGTTTTATAACTTGACTCACAGGACAAAGAAAATAGTAAATAATTAAGTACGTGGAGGAACCACTAATTAACTTGTTGGTATAGGAAGTTGTTGAAATATAAAAGTACACCTGGTAACATTTTTAATTAGTACACCTGGTAATATTTTTAAGTAGTACACCTGGTAATATTGTTAATTATCAGAGAACACCTGGTCATTTTCTTAATTAGTACACCTGGTAGCATCATTAATTATCAGAGAACACCTGGTAATATTTTTAAGTAGTACACCTGGTAATATTTTTAAGTAGTACATCTGCTAATATTGTTAATTATCAGAGTACACCTGGTAGCATCATTAATTATCAGGGAACACCTGGTTATATTAACCACTGTGGTTTTATAGGAATGTTGATAATTGTACTGAAGAAAACATAGTATATTTGTCTAACACAGCATCATAACAGTACCACAGCATCATAACAGCACCACACCAACACCATAACAGCACCACAGCATCATAACAGCACTACACCACTAATATAACATAATAGCACCACAGCCTCACAGCATCATAACAACACTACACCACTACCATAACATAACAGCACCACAGCATCATAACAACACTACACCACTACCATAACATAACAGCACCACAGCCTCACAGCATCATAACATCACAGCATCAACACCCAACCCTAATTAAGGAGAAAACCAACTTGTAAATAAAAATCACACGCAGAGGGAGAGAATTTAATCACATCAACGAGGAGCAAAAGAAAATGAGGAAATAATAATAACATTCAGTCATAAAAAAGGTCCACTAGACTAACGGATGGGAGGGAATGGGTTGAACTTAAGCTTATTAGAACAATTACCCCTAAGAGGATTTAACTACGAGCAGGCAGTTTCAGTATACCTCGCCACCTACCCCCCCTACCTCCCTCACCTATCCGGCCACCCCTCCTACCTCCCTCACCTATCCTGCCACCCCTCCTACCTCCCTCACCTATCCCGCCACCCCTCCGACCTCCCTCACCTATCCTGTCACCCCTCCTACCTCCCTTACCTATCCTGCCACCCCTCCTACCTCCCTCGCCTACCCCGCCACCCCTCCTACCTCCCTCACCTATCCTGCCACCCCTCCTACCTCCCTTACCTATCCTGCCACCCCTCCTACCTCCCTCACCTACCCCGCCATCCCCTCTCACCTATTCTAACCTTTCCTCCCACTGTCCTCCTATCACCCCCCCTCACCTACCCTCCTATCCCCATCACTTACTCTTCCCTCACCTTACCTCTCAATTCCTACCTTCACTCCCTCCCTTACACCTTACTTCTCCCCTTCCTTATTCCCTCCCTTACCCCCCCCTTACCACCCCCCCCTTACCACCCCCCTCCCTTCTCTCACCTCAATGAAAACAAAGACTAAATAAATAAAATTAAATATTAAGCTGACAGGAAGAGGGACGCCTTTGTTTTTCCTGTAATTTTGTGATTGGCCTTGCTTTGTGTTGCTTTGTTTTGATTGGCCTTGCTTTGTGTTCCTTTGTTTTGATTGGCCTTGCTTTGTGTTGCTTTGTTTTGATTGGTCATGCTTTGTGTTGCTTTGTTCTGATTGGCCTTGCTTTGTTTTAAATATTCCTTGTAAGTAAAGTATTTTTATATTTAACACCTAATCAATCTGGATACGTTTATAATGACCCGTAATTACTTATAAACAGTTAAATTACACAACAAGGTCAATTACCCTAAACTTACTTATAAAGAACTACCAGGTAAGTTTCTTATCAATTAACTACTTATTTCGGTGTTCGGATTCTTAGAGATCATTAAGTCAATTACACTTACGTAAAATACATATACTTCGGTTTGGTTAGGTTAGGTTAGGTTAGGTTAGGTCAATATGAGCGATTCTATGGTATTCATTATAAACTCTGGATAAATGCTTCAGTATTTTTGTTGAATAGTTTTGATAGAATTACCATTACGAAAGTTCAAAATGGTATTAACATCTGAATTTGAGAATTATACGCCGTTGAACAAAAAGTGTCGGTAAGTTACGATTCATTGATGTGCAAGATAGAAAGAAAGAAAGAAAGAAAGAGAACTCCAAATTTCGCATTCATTTCATTCATACGATTATAACTTATTCACTCATTTACTTATCCATTTATCATATTCATTTAGTTACTCATCTGAGGGAGTATAATGCACGCTTCCTACACAAAGGTTCGATGGTTTACGCCCGGGGCATCCCTAGTTCATCCAGCTGTAAGTGGGTACCTTACTTTGCAGTTGTGGGAGTGCAGGTGGTCGAGTGCAGTGCCTGGGTTACATGTGACCTACTTTCACTCTCACATGCACTGAGTCCCTTTAAATGGTGTTGATCTATGTATATACGGACGACTTATAAAGGGTTCATACATACATACATACATACATACATAACAGACCCCAATTAAATTAGAACAAGCATGCACATAATCCCGCATACAACCCCCCCCCCCCCCCCACCACCTCCACCCCCTCCAGGCGAACACAAACTCCCCAACCTTACGTAAGAGGAAAAGTGAAAAAGTAAAAGAAAAAGTTTAAAAAAAAATCGATTTTCTTTTTATAGTTTTTAGGGAGGAAGGTTGAGAGACGGGGATCTTTCTTTTGCGTATTAATTAGCGGTTAAGCAAATACCTGCAGGTGCAAGTCAACATGTGAGCGCATCGTGCCCGCTCAGTTGTTGGACTTGGACTCACCGCCAAAAAATTGAAGCTTGAAAAAAAAAAATTCGGCAGAGTTTGACTTGGTATAAACGCTCGTCGCCTGCCTGGGTCCGGGGTATTCTAAAACGTTGGTACGATAATCACGATTATTCTCGTAAGTGAGGAATCGTAATGATACAACCTTATACGTTGGGATATTAACATGGTGTCAAAACTGTACTGTTACTTCACTACAGCTCTCTCAGTCTAACTTGGTATAAGCGCCTGTCGCCTCCCTGGGCCCTGAGATATTCTGAAAAGTTAGTACGATATTTTAAGATTTTCTCTCAACTGTGAATACAATGTCTCTTCCGAGTGGCTCATACAACACAACTATGGCTACTAAAATGACTGGAAAATTACGCTGAGACTCTAACTTGTATCTTAATAGGCAATGTTTAACTGGGTACCGTACAAACGCTCGCCGCCTCCCTGGGTCCACATATTCTAAAACTCTCCTACAATAATCAAGGTTTTTCTCTCAACTTGGGCCGTGAGTGATGACACAACCCTCCAAGTGGGAACACTAATATGGCGTCAAAATTAGGCTAATACTCTACTGTAGATCTAATGTTCACTTGGTATAAACGCTCCTCGCTTAAGTGGTCAAACTCCTGAAAGATTCGCGCAAGCTTCACCACTTTTTTCCTTAATTAGTGATGTGACTCAATGTTCAACACTAATAAACTTGCTAAAATGGCGTCGGAAATGCACTGAAACTGTATTAGCTGTCATCTCTTAGTCAGAATTTCACGGGAATTTACATTAACCTGGCAACTCGTGCGTGTGTGTGTGTGTGTGTGTGTGTGTGTGTGTGTGTGTGTGTGTGTGTGTGTGTGTGATGAATATATGTTATAACAAGATATCAAACGAGTTCGTTAATCAGGTTTTATGGTCATTATTGTTCAGAGTTATGACCCCATGGAGAGAGAGAGAGAGAGAGAGAGAGAGAGAGAGAGAGAGAGAGAGAGAGAGAGAGAGAGAGAGAGTATTTTGTCCAAAGTCAAATTATGTCCGCTGTAGATTTTGTCCGAGCACCATAAACACGCACTCAGTGGACACAACTCTGGTAGAGAAATTAGGGAGAACGTCAGGAAAATGGAGGAAACAGTTTGGTCCGGCTGTAGTCATGTTATTAAGCGAGGGTTGGTTTAACTCAGGTTTAAATTAGGTTTAGTTGACAGTGACTCGGTAAGGGAGGCCTCGTGCTAACACTGAGAGGCTTATATATACCTGCCGACGTATATACATATATAAATACATATATACATACGCCAATATATACATACGAAAATATATACATATATATGTGCATTCGCAAATACATAATAAACACAAAATGTCTACACACATAAATATATGCATATGTAAATCCATGTATACAGTACATACATAAATACATATATACCTACATACACTTACATAAGCATTTTATATGGTGTGCACACAAGTATATGTACAGTACACCTACACAAAAGAAGTACGTGCATGTTTACACAGAGCATGTACATCACACACACACACACACACACACACACACACACACACACACACACACACACACACACACACACACACTTATTAAGGAGTGTTTTACTTAAGTCTGCTTGAGTGTGCTGGACACGACGTGGAGGAGGAGGGAAGCAGGTAAGGTAAGAGGAAGGGAAGGAGGTAAGGAAGGAGAAGAGGGAGACGTGAGAAGAGGAAAGATAAAGAGAGAGATAAGAGAATGATAAGTAACATCATCTACGGGTCATCACTACACCTGGTTCTATCTCTTTAAGGTAATCAACAGTCACCCGTTTAATTGGTAAACAAATTTCCCTCCGCCCTATAACAAAGCGGTAAGTCCTTCCGTCTCACCTGTGACTCATCCTTACCTGTTTTTAATTAATGGACGTCAATATCTGTCTATCATACTTGGCTATCACACCTGGCTGTCATACCTGGCTGTCACACCTATTTGTCACACCTGGCTGCCACAGTCATACCTAGCCGCCACACCTGGCTTTCAAACCTGACTTCCACACCTAGACAAAACCCCAGCGGACAAAAGCCCACCTGGACAAAATTCCCAGGGGAGGAGAGTTGGGTCATACTGTTTATCCCTCCATAAGTATGTTGCTGGATAAGTTTGTAAAGTATACCCACTTAACGCTAAACACAAGCACTTATAACACACTAACTTAACCTACTACACGACACACCCAATGTAACATAACACACACACACACACACACACACACACACACACACACACACACACACACACACACTTACCCACAAACACAAAAAAACACAGGCTGAACCAGGAATACAGGCTCAAAACAGCGATAATGAAACACACACACATACACACAGTTGCTTGGGTCAACAGTGCGCTGGTGGACTCAGACAAACACAAACATTGGACGTGTTTTTACATTTTGTGTGGGAAGAGAAGTCAGAGTCAAGAGAGGCATGTAACAGAGTGGTGGTGGTGGTGGTGAAGGATGGTGGTTGTTAGTGGTGGTGATTGTTGTTGTTAGTGGTGGTTGTTAGGTGTGGTGGTGGAGGTACTAATTACACTGGTGGCAAATGATGACAACGACAATAATAATGATGATGACGATGGTAATGACAGTCTATCTATCTATCTATCTATCTAGATGTGGAGGAAATTTAGTTGAAATGGAGATAGAATTTGTTTTCGTCTATTAAAATCTAAACTGAGAGAGAGAGAGAGAGAGAGAGAGAGAGAGAGAGAGAGAGAGAGAGAGAGAGAGAGAGAGAGAGTGTCACACCAAGAAAAAACACATAAACAGACCACATCATCACAAGGGAGTCAAAGTAACAGGTCACCCCCCTTAATTAACTCACAGGGCAATTCAGGTAAAATTCTCTGACCTCTAGTTACGTGACGTCATCAAAAGGTCACCAAAACATGCTGGTCAGTGTCTGGTCTTGACAGTTTCTTTTGAAGCGTTGCATGTTGCCTCGCTTTTGTGTCGTTATGAGAGAGAGAGAGAGAGAGAGAGAGAGAGAGAGAGAGAGAGAGAGAGAGAGATAACAATATTATAAACTATTAACTAAAAAACGAAAGAGAAAGCGACAAGAAAAATAAAATAAATAAAATGAAAATGAAGAAAAAAAATAAATATAAAAATAAAAATGAAAGAGAAAAAAGATAAGAATAATTAAAGAATAATGAGAGCAAAAATGAAACAGACAGACAGACAGACAGACAGATTGTGAGTTAAAGTGAAGGGGAGAAATAACATTGTAAAAAGAGCCATAAATGTCTGAGCAAAAAAGTATGTCTAAAAAAACAAGGCAATGTGATGCTGGAGAAGAAAAAATGGCGGGAGCGGAGTAACATGAGTGGGTGGCTGAAGTAGAGGCAGGTCACAGCCTTTGAGTACAGTGGTGTATCACAGTCACGTGTCTAAAACAGTCTAAGTACAGTGGCGTATCACAGTCACGTGTCTAAAACAGTGTAAGTACAGTGGCGTATCACAGTCACGTGTTTAAAACAGTCAAATACAGTGGCGTATCACAGTCACGTGTCTAAAACAGTCTAAGTACAGTGGCGTATCACAGTCACGTGTCTAAAACAGTCAAAGAACAGTGACGTATCACAGTCACGTATCTAAAACAGTCTAAAACAATCAAAGTACAGTCGCGTATCACAGTCATATGTCTAAAAACAGTCAAAGTACAGTGGCGTATCACAGTCATGTCTTAAACAGTATAAAACAGTCAGCGTCTAAACCTGAAAACGATACTGCGTCGAATGGTGGCATAAAAACAGCCACAGCCCAGAACATCCAAAAGAGGAAGTTAGTTACCTGCGTCCTAATTCACCAAGACTCACTTAAGTTAATTTTCTCTCGTAACTTAAAGAGAAAGTTATCTTAGTTAAGGTAGAGTCTCTGTGTAAGTTTGATTCCATTGTGGACGTAAATTTTGTCTGGTTTCAGTTTTCAATGAACCAGTTGGATGTGTTTTTGCGTCGCCACTTACGAATCTTACGAGCCTTCAGAATCTGAATCCTCAAACTGTACTAATGTTGAACGCAAAATATGTAAAATAATCGAGAATTTATCTTAAATTGACGTATATCAAAGACTCTGAGAATTTATCGTAAGTTGATGTGTACCAAAAAAAAAAATGTTAACAGTAGCGAGCGAAAAGAGGACATCGGATAGCTGGCTTGTGTGTGAGCAAGCAGATCGCTGCTTTCACAGTACTGCAGATACCGAACGGCAACTTTAAACCCGTGAGAGAGAGAGAGAGAGAGAGAGAGAGAGAGTCAGCAGATAGTAGTCATGGAACTCACTAACACCCACCTCACACAAAACTGATTTTCTCACCATCTCTTCCTCCTCCTCCTCCCCACGCCCTTTATGTCTGACAGCCATCGCTTCACCCTGCTCCTGTCATACCACTAAAAACGCATCCAGGTGGCTTGTTCAGCAGGTGGTACAAGCTCCGTGAGCCACCTGGGATGGCCGCCTCAGGGACCCGCACCACCACTACGGGCTAAAACAATTTATAATATGCACACCGCGACGCGCTTTAAGCTTGGTCGACTCTTGCCAACCTGGACATTGCTGAGTCGGGGAGTTGAAATGGTCATGCCCGGGCACTCCACCATCATTCATGACCTACTGTGACTCCTCTGCCACTTGCATGACCTCCTCCTACAACCATCTACCACCATTCATGACCTACTGTGACTCCTCTGCCACTTGCATGACCTCCTCCTACAACCATCTACCACCATTCATGACCTACTGTGACTCCTCTGCCACTTGCATGACCTCCTCCTACAACCATCTACCACCATTCATGACCTACTGTGACTTATCTACCAACTTGCATCGCTTTTTACCACCATCTACCACCATTCACGGACAACAACACACACACACACACAAGGTTTCAGACAGGTAGAGGTTTTCTTGGCGGGTCACTTAACTGTAAGGAAATCAACAAGACTCTTACAAAGCTCACGGGGTTTACAAGAAGACATTTCACCTGATATTTACTATATCAGGGTCGCGTACTGATACTTATTATATCAAGGTCGCGTACTGATACATATTATTATTATTATTATTATTATTATTATTATCATTATTATTATTGTTGTTGTTGTTGTTTATTCTTAACATTAAATCATTTACGCCAACTTGGTACGCTACGATCCTTAATGGCGTAATAATTTCTCCCATATAAACAATAAAAACAAATCACCCTCCACCATTATGGTAATCAATGGAACACATCTCCCGCCCTACCCGCCAAACACACCCCTTTAATCCAAATTGAATAGATTTATTTCATTACGTATACGCCTGTCATCCACCCTCCCCCCCCCTTCCCCTACACCCCCTCTCGATTACAGTGACGTCATAGTTTGTTTTGCGTGATGCATTGTGGGTAGAATGATGGGGGAAATACCTTTAAATATGGTCGATGGTGGAATGTGATGTAAACAATAACGTGCTTTATGGAGTTACTGTTACGGAATTTCATAAATAACCCAAAATTTGTTTAATCAAATAATTCGTTCTTCCCCTCCATCTCTCCCTTTCACCCCTACACTACCTCCTTCCTCTCCACCTCCCCCTCACCCCTCCACTCCCATATACACCCTTAACCCCCCCCCCCCCATCCCCTCTACCCCCCACCCCCCTCCACCCAGGTTATAAATCCCTCTGGTTAAATTTACATAATCAAATTTCAGGTTGGAGAGGAGTGGCTGATCGTCTACCAATTACTGCCTCCCAAGATCTAGCGTCCTGGGGGTCCACATCCACAAAGGGTCGTACGATAAACATGACTCGTCAACCTAACATGTGAGAATGTATCGTAACTGTTTGACATAAAGGGAATCACCTAAAGATACCCATCCCCTCTATTTCACCTGAAGATTAAGCACCCTAACAATAAACTAACCTAACGTAATAAAACATAGCATATCATAGCATAATATAACATAACATAACATAACATAACGTATCATAACAAAATACAACACAATGTAATATAATCTAACCTGACCTAAATTAACCTAAAATAAAACAGAGAATAACTTCCTCCATATATCCTAAGTTATTTACGCTCTCTTAAATGTTACGTGAAAATATCTGGTTAAAGTAGAGTCTCAGTGTAATTTTGATGCCATTTTTGGATGATCAATATAAACCACACCTTCGGGTAGCCAAAGTTAGATACATTATCCCAATTTTCACGTACGAGAAATTTTCCTTATACTGAGTTTTGTGAATCCGGAGAGTGAGAGTGTGAGCCCCCAGTTTGGTGGTGGGTATCGGCGCCGTGTTGCTGTCAGCTGTGTCGGGACCTGTTTTTGTGGCGGCCGATATTAATATAGAGAGTTAGTGATGGGGTAAACGGCCGTTATTATGTCCAATCTTTTGTTAATATAAATTGGATTGTGTCAAATTCTGCTATAGCGCGTTAATCTTTTGTGTTATTATGTTGTGGTGTAGTGTGTGTGTGTGTGTGTGTGTGTGTGTGTGTGTGTGTGTGTGTGGGGATAATACACAATGTTCTTAACTCTCTCTCTCTCTCTCTCTCTCTCTCTCTCTCTCTCTCTCTCTCTCTCTCTCTCTCTCTCTCTCTCTCTCTCTCTCGACTGCACCTGCACATTCTTTATCTGTCATATTCAATGATTCTCTCACTTGCTCACTAAGTCAATCAATCACTTGCTGACTCAGCTCTGTCTGTCTCTTTCTCTATCGATCACTCTTTCACATTCCTTTACTCGTACTTATTAAATCATTCAGTATCTATATATATATATATATAGATATATATATATATATATATTATATATATCTATATATATATTTATATATATATATATATATATATATATATATATATATATATATATATATATATATATATATACCGTTCCCAGTCAATCATTCTATCACTCCCTCCCTCCCTCCATCATCTCCTCTTTACCCCTCCCTCTCCCCCACCCTCCTATCTTCCCCGTGTTCGTATCACCATCACGACCTAGACTTCGCCTTTAACACACACTAGTGGAAGCAGACGAAGAGAACAGTCGATCCTAAATGGAGGGAGGGGGGAGGGAGGGAGGCAGAGAGGGAAGTACTCTGGGAGAGGAGGCAGGGAGGCAGGCAGGGAGCGAGAGAGAGAAAGAGAGAGGGGTAGGGAGAGAGAGGACAAGATACGACCTTTATGCGCCAAGTTTTCGTAGGAGGAACAGTGAACGAGGAATAAATGCACGCCTGCTAAAGACGATCTGCTTCAAACTATGTCTTAAGAAACGTGGTTATGCCGGAAGGATGTGTGGGAGACGTGCGTAGGATGTGTAGCAGGCGTGAGGATGTGCAAGAGAGATGGGGAATGCTTAGGAGCCATAGGACTGTATAGGGGATGTGGGGCATGTGTAGGTCGGAGGCGTAGGAAATGTATAAGAACTCTCTCTCTCTCTCACCAGCCAGACACAATCAACACACACAGAGGGAGTAACTGAATCGTCCTTAACTTTGGAGAGACAAGAGACCAGGAGGTGAAGTGGCTGAGAGTCTCACAGATTTCTTACGTTATCTCTTTCTCTTTCGCGTAACTGGAGATAACGAGAGATAGTCTCTTTCTGAAATGCTGTCTCGTGTCTCCAGTTATGGGGGGAGGGGAGACTCACAGAGAGAATACAATGAACGGATTTTGTTAGGGTAGATACTTAGTGTTTCTTAATCAATATGGCACTAAAACTATCACTAAAACTGTTCGTTACCTGGATAATGTTCTCTTATCCGAATTACGTATTACAGTAAAGATATCGTAGTATCCGAATTAACGTTAAATAATACACTAAGACTATATAGTAACCAGACACGTTCCCTCATCCCATGTTAAGAAAAAAACTGGAAGTAGGAATCTTTGTGAATGGCGGCCCAGGTAAGCGAAGGAGTGGGTGGGTTCACGTGGACACCTTTACTGCTAATTAGGAGGTGGTGGCCGCCAGGTAACTCAGCCACACAAAGCCACAGTTTCCCAGGCGGCGGCTCAACTAACCTTCCTTCACTCTAAGAGCTTTAAAAACCTTCCGTACCATAAACTCAGCGCCTACACGAGCCTTCACAAGCGTCTAGCGTTACCTTACACCACTACGGCTACCTCCCTCACTATGCACACACACACACACACACACACACACATACCTCTCACCCTAACAACATCATATCACAGCCTCCCACACTGACCTCCTACACCGACCTCCAACATCCCCTCCCACCACCAATCATCTCCCTCCCTTACTTTACACACCACCACAATCTCCTACCCTCCCTCACCTCACCTCACCCCTTACCCACTTCCCTCCCTCACCACACATCCCACACACCTCCCTCACCTGAGTATCACAGGTAAATAACTCTTGAGCCCCAATACGTTCAATCTCGCAGGTGAGTTATGTGACCATTGTCAATACTGGGGGTCTCCGGCCTCACCTTCGCCCAGTTACCTTCACACGCACCTGCGCTTTGCATATCGACTCTCTTGCCTTATTTATGTAGACATTGAAAATTTATCCAAACACCGAGAGAGAGAGAGAGAGAGAGAGAGAGAGAGAGAGAGAGAGAGAGAGAGAGAGAGAGAGAGAGAGAGAGAGAGAGAGAGAGAGAGAGAGAACAGTTGAAAAGGGGAAATGAAGAAGGGGAGAAAGAGAAAGGAAAAAGAAAAAGAAAGCAAAAGAACCCAAACAGGAATAAAGAGAGAAAATAGAAAGAAAGAAAATAAGAAATAAAGAAAGAAAGAAAGAAAGGGAAGGTTGGTTAAAAGGGACAGGAGCGGTGCGTGCCTCTACGAATTAAATATTAAGCAAACACATTAATACACACACTGACAAAGACAGAATCATTTATATACATACGCACACATTCTCTCTCTCTTTCACCTTCATGCACACACACACACACACACACACACACACACACACAACTTACCAACAAATAGAGTCATTAACCTATTTTTCATAAAGGCTCTGTGTGTGTATGTGTGTGTGTGTGTGTGTGTGTGTGTGTGTGTGTGTGTGTGTGTGTGTGTGTGTGTGTGTGTGTGTAGCACGCCATGGTGACGTCACCGTGTACCTGCCGTGATAAATGTCACCTGTAATGAAGGGGTTGTCTGACCAACAGCTCTATTGCTCGCACCACTACTGCTGCCACTACTGCCACCACTGCTGCTACTACTTCCACCAATACTGCCACCACTGCTGCTGCCACTACTACTGCTGCCACTACTGCCACCACTGCTGCCACTACTGCCACCACTGCTGCTACTACTTCCACCAATACTGCCACCACTGCTGCTGCCACTACTACTGCTGCCACTACTGCCACTACTGCCACCACTGCTGCTGCCACTACTGCTGCCACCACTACTACTATTACTACAACTACTACTACTACTATTTTTGTGTCACACCACCACTACTACCACCATCCAGCACGCAACGGTTTAGAGGCCAGCTTTGTGTCTGTGTGTGTCTGTGTGTACGCCTCACCATAGCCACAAGGGTACACAGGAAAGTGCTGTGCCCAACCTCGTTCGTCTGTCTGCATGTTTATGTATTCCAGTGCGTGTCTGTGTGCATGTCTGTAATGCTGAGTCACGTATCCCCATCTCTCTGTTCACTACTCCACATAGCCACTACGGTACAGACGGTGGTGTCATCCCCAGTCACGTGTCTGTCTGTATGTCTGTCAGTGTCTGTGTCTGTCTGTGTCTGTGTGTTCACGCTCGCACGCTCACAACGAGGCGGAGGATCCCAGACTTCACCAACTCGCGTCATAAACTCGTCTGCCAGTGTAACTTGTACGAGGCCGTGTAGTGTGTCTCCCTGACCCCTGTGACCTCATGGCCCCTGACCTAAAACTTGGTAATTGTGTGTCCGTGACCTTTATAGGCTTCTTGACCTTACCAAACCTAACCCAACCTAACCTAATCTAACCTAACCTAACCAAACCAAACCTAACAAAACCGAATCTACCCTGCCCTACCCTACCCTACTCTACCCTACCCTACCCTACCCTACCCTACCCTATCAAATCCATCAACCAATCAGAAGTAAAAACGGAAGAGAATAAGAAATGACAAATAAGAGATGAAAAATAATTACTGTAAGGGAAAAAAATGGATGGATAAAAAGAGTAAAGAAAATGGGACAACAAAATAATTGAGAAAAACGACATAAAAACAGAATAAATATGAGAGAGAGAGAGAGAGAGAGAGAGAGAGAGAGAGAGAGAGAGAGAGAGACACACACACACAGACAGACAGACACACCAGCATAAAAGAACAACATTACTCATTAGTACAAAATAAACGAACATTCAATTACAAATGAACACACAGATTACTAAAACACTTGACAGTCTAAAACACTCGTTAATATTTTTATACCGTCAATGAGTTATGTATACCTGGCCCCTCTATAGAGCACCTGTATCAAGGCTTCATATTTGATCTATAAACGAAGTGAAATGTGTAATAGTTCATGTCCATAAGAGTGATATGTGTAATAGTTCATGTCCATAAGAGTGAAATGTGTAATAGTTCATGTCCATAAGAGTGATATGTGTAATAGTTCATGTCCATAAGAGTGATATGTGTAATAGTTCATGTCCATAAGAGTGATATGTGTAATAGTTCATGTCCATAAGAGTGATATGTGTAATAGTTCATGTCCATAAGAGTGAAATGTGTAATAGTTCATGTCCATAAGAGTGATATGTGTAATAGTTCATGTCCATAAGAGTGATATGTGTAATAGTTCATGTCCATAAGAGTGAAATGTGTAATCTTTGTCTTCATAACATCACGACCTCGAAAATTTATTACAATTCAAAACATCATGATTTCAAACATTACGTCTTTTAAACATTGCGACTCAAAACATCACAACTGTAAAACATCATACTATAAAAATTACTCCAAAAACATCACAACACCAAAACACCACAACATCAAAACACCACAACACCAAAACACCACAACACCAAAACACCACAACATCAAAACACTACAACATCAAAACACCACAACACCACAACACCACAACATCAAAACACCACAACATCAAAACACCACAACACCAAAACACCACAACATCAAAACACCACAACATCAAAACACCACAACATCAAAACACCACAACACCAAAACACCACAACATCAAAACACCACAACATCAAAACATCACAACATCAAAACATCACAACATCAAAACACCACAACATCAAAACACCACAACATCAAAACATCACAACATCAAAACACCACAACACCACAACATCAAAACACCACAACACGAAAACACCACAACACCACAACATCAAAACACCACAACACCAAAACACCACAACATCACAACACCACAACATCAAAACACCACAACATCAAAACACCACAACATCAAAACACCACAACATCAAAACACCAAAACACCACAACATCAAAACACCACAACACGAAAACACCACAACACCAAAACACCACAACACCAAAACACCACAACACCACAACATCAAAACACCACAACACCAAAACACCACAACACGAAAACACCACAACACCAAAACACCACAACACCAAAACACCACAACATCAAAACATCAAAACATCACAACATCAAAACATCACAACATCAAAACACCACAACATCAAAACACCACAACACCACAACATCAAAACACCACAACACGAAAACACCACAACACCACAACATCAAAACACCACAACACCAAAACACCACAACATCACAACACCACAACATCAAAACACCACAACATCAAAACACCACAACATCAAAACACCACAACATCAAAACACCACAACATCACAACATCAAAACACCACAACACGAAAACACCACAACATCAAAACACCACAACATCAAAACACCACAACATCAAAACACCACAACATCAAAACACCACAACATCAAAACATCACAACATCAAAACACCACAACATCAAAACACCACAACACCAAAACACCACAACACCAAAACACCACAACATCAAAACACCACAACACGAAAACACCACAACATCAAAACACCACAACATCAAAACACCACAACATCAAAACACCACAACACCACAACATCAAAACACCACAACACGAAAACACCACAACATCAAAACACCACAACATCAAAACACCACAACATCAAAACACCACAACACGAAAACACCACAACACCAAAACACCACAACATCAAAACACCACAACATCAAAACATCAAAACATCACAACATCAAAACATCACAACATCAAAACACCACAACACCAAAACACCACAACACCAAAACACCACAACACCAAAACACCACAACATCACAACATCAAAACACCACAACATCAAAACACCACAACACCATAACACCACAACACCACAACACCACAACACCAAAACACCACAACACCAAAACACCACAACATCACAACATCAAAACACCACAACATCAAAACACCACAACACCAAAACACCACAACACCAAAACACCACAACATCAAAACACCACAACACCAAAACACCACAACACCAAAACACCACAACATCACAACATCAAAACACCACAACATCAAAACACCACAACACCAAAACACCACAACACCACAACATCAAAACACCACAACATCAAAACACCACAACATCAAAACACCACAACACCAAAACACCACAACATCAAAACACCACAACACCAAAACACCACAACACCAAAACACCACAACACCAAAACACCACAACATCAAAACACCACAACATCACAACATCAAAACACCACAACATCAAAACACCACAACACCAAAACACCACAACATCACAACATCAAAACACCACAACACCAAAACACCACAACACCAAAACACCACAACATCACAACATCAAAACACCACAACATCAAAACACCACAACACCAAAACACCACAACACCAAAACACCACAACATCACAACATCAAAACACCACAACATCAAAACACCACAACATCAAAACACCACAACACCAAAACACCACAACATCACAACATCAAAACACCACAACATCACAACACCACAACATCAAAACACCACAACATCAAAACACCACAACATCACAACACCACAACACCAAAACACCACAACACCAAAACACCACAACATCACAACACCACAACATCAAAACACCACAACATCAAAACACCACAACACCACAACATCACAACACCACAACATCAAAACACCACAACATCAAAACACCACAACATCAAAACACCACAACATCAAAACACCACAACACCACAACATCACAACACCACAACATCAAAACACCACAACATCAAAACACCACAACATCAAAACACCACAACATCAAAACACCACAACATCAAAACACCACAACACCAAAACACCACAACACCAAAACACCACAACATCAAAACACCACAACACCACAACATCACAACACCACAACATCAAAACACCACAACATCAAAACACCACAACATCAAAACACCACAACACCAAAACACCACAACACCAAAACACCACAACACCAAAACACCACAACATCAAAACACCACAACATCACAACACCACAACATCAAAACACCACAACACCAAAACACCACAACATCAAAACACCACAACAACAAAACACCACAACACCACAACACCACAACATCAAAACACCACAACATCAAAACACCACAACATCAAAACATCACACCTCGACAAAATATACCTTTCAACCAAATTAAAAATGGAATGAAATGTTTTGAAACCATAAGACTACCAGCCCATTGATATTACTTGATGAGAGTAATAATAATTTAGGGTACCGACTCTCTAACACACAAAATATTAAAATAATTCATGGTCATTTACTAGTTATTTTAAATGGACATTCCAGGCCGTATGACCGACCTCTGAATGTGTGTGTGTGTGTGTGTGTGTGTGTGTGTGTGTGTGTGTGTGTGTGTGTGTGTGTTTTTTATCTGTTTCTCTACATGTCTGTCTATCTACAAGTCGGTCTGTCTATGTGACTGTCTATATGCGTCTGTGTATGTCTCCGTGTCTGTCTGTGTGTCTGTCTTCATGATGCGTTTGTGTGCGTGTGTATCTGTGTCTGTGTGTCTGTCTGTAAGTGATAATGATGACTGCTACAATACGTCTATCTATTTGAGTATCTATTTAGCTGTTTATCCATATATCTACCTGTCTATATATGTAGGAGAGACAGTGAAACACCTGTCAGATCTCTTTACCTGACTATATACGTGAGACACTGAAACACCTGTAATATCCCTCTATACACCTGTTATATCTATCTACCTGTCTATAAACGTAAGAGAGATAATGAAACACCTGTAATATCCCTCTACCTGTACAATATACACCTGTAATATCTCTCTACCTGTATATACACCTGTTATATCTATCTACCTGTCTATAAACGTAAGAGAGATAATGAAACACCTGTAATATCCCTCTACCTGTACAATATACACCTGCAATATCTCTTTACCTGCGTGTGTTAGAACCTGTCAAAGAAGGAGGTGAAGGAGGTGGAGGGAGGCGGCAACACAATACATCAACTTAGTAATTACCTGATTATAACAACGATACAACAGCCGTCATTCACAAGCCGTGTTATTCTCCAGCACACAAATTAACTCTTTTTCTCCTCCCTCTATTCTCGCCCTCACCGCCTGCACGCGAGCTAAAGCGACCTAAGTCCTGTGGTCGAGTTAGGTTACCTTTAGTTATAAGTTTTGGCAGGTGAGGTCATGTCAGGTAAGGTTAGGTTAGGTTAGGTTAGGCAAAGTGAAATTAGATATAGGTAAGGTTATAGAAGGTAAGATTTAGGTAAAGTTAGGTTAGGTTAGGTTAGGTAAGGTTAGGTTAGGTTAGGTTAGGCAAAGTGAAATTAGATATAGGTAAGGTTATAGAAGGTAAGATTTAGGTAAAGTTAGGTTAGGTTAATGATATTGATGATGTAGAGTAAGGGAGGAGAGGGGAGATAGCGAAACGAATGGAGGGGAGTTGAGGGAAGAGGAGGAAAGGAGGAGGGGAGATTAATAAGAGGGGAAGAGGCAGGACGAGATTAGCCTAATTCCATGAACAAGGTAAGATTGGCTTTATTTGGTAAGTATGGTAGTTAGGCCTTCTTTACCTCCTGGTGATGGTGGTGGTACAGTGGTAGTGGGGGTAGAGTGGTGGTGGTGGCGATAGGGGTTGGTGGTGGAGGTAGTATAGTGGTGGTGGGGGTAGTGTTGGGGATAATGGTTGGAGGAGATAGTGGTGGTGTTTAATAGTGGTGCGGTGGTAGCGGTAAAAAGTGGTGGGGGATTGTGGTAGATAGCGGTTCTAGTGGCGATGGTGGAAGCAGTAGTAGTGCTGGCGATGGTGGATTGTGGTAGATAGTGGTGATGGTTCCTGTCGTGTGTGTGTGTGTGTGTGTGTGTGTGTGTGTGTGTGTGTGTGTGTGTGTGTGTGGTGTGTGTGTGTGTGTGTTGAATTATTCTTGTCTATACGTAGTACATCAGGAAATAAATTACAGTGTTTTTTAATGTGAACAATTAATAATTTGTTATCATTTTACCTGTGTAAATTAGGACATCATTTACTGTGAATTTTCATATGTAAACAGACTTTATAAATTTTCATCATTATGTTAATTACAACATAATTTACAGTCACTCACAACACAGCTTAACTGACCCGAGTCTTCAGTTTCAAAGCTTCGCAAGTTAACGTTTCATCGTATTTAAATATGAAAGAACAAATCAACATAAGGTAAGAGTATCAGTATAATGTGAACGCCATCTGAGAGTGACACCTCATGTACTCTTGTCACAGATTCAGCTAAAAGGTAAAATAATCAACTTACGATTTTTTGAGACTCCCTATATGTGTCGTAGCTGAAATCAATCGTATTCTCGTAACCTCACCATAGAAGTAAAGTAATTAACGTAAGATTATTTGACATTTGATCTATCTCAGCTTAAGGTAAACAGACTGTCGTCGTGGTCTCGGTAAGTGAAATAAAAACACACCGACGAATCTCTGAGACTCCGGAAACTAGGTCAGGGATTAACAACAAGAGCCAATCACCAGCCAGGGTCGTTCTCCAGGTCACGGGTCATTGAGGAAGCCCAGCAGAGGTCATTAAGGAGAGACAGGCCGCGGCAGGAATAGCTGCGGGTTGAATACATATAAGGAACTCCAGCAGGTAAGAGGAACTGCAGGTCAAATGGGTCCCAGTCCTAATGGGAGCCAACCTAGCCTGACCTGACCTAGTAATAATAACTGGTTCTCAGTCGTAACTGACCCCAAACCAACCCAAATTAACCATTAGGGTTAAAATTATTTAAACTGGGACCCAATTAGACTGGGACCCAATTATTATGAATTGGTGGGATTTATTAGGACCTGGGCCCAACTGACCAGTTATCGGTACTGTCTCTCTCTCTCTCTGACTCCCACACACACACACACACACACACACACACACACACACACTATCACAGGGTGGAACATTCAATCTCTCTCTCCAGCCAGAGATGTGAGAGACGCACCTAACAAGCTCAACTAAGCTACAACACACAAATGGCGTCGAAACTGCACTGAAACTATCACAACTAAGTGTTATCTCTAACCTTCACAAAAAGTAAATAGATAATACTTGTCATGTATATCATCCTGGGTTGTGTTATGAGAAAGAGCAGTTTTTACCCACCCTAAAGGTCCAACACAACATATATCTGAAGGGTTTCATTGTAATTATTCCATTAGTGTTTGAGCTACCGTGTTGATGACAGACATGTACACATTATTAATAGATTATTTTACTCACACACACACACACACACACACACACACACACACACACACACACACACACACACACTGCACAGTTATATATACAGTACATACGTCTATATATACAGAGAAAGAGAGCTAGAGGGAGGTAGAGCGAACTAGAGAGGTAGAGCGAGGTAGCGAGGTAGACCGAAGTAGCGAGGTAGACCGAGGTAGCGAGGTAGACCGAGGTAGCGAGGTAGACCGAGGTAGCGAGGTAGACCGAGGTAGCGAGGTAGACCGAGGTAGAGAGGGTAGAGGCTAATATTAGTGATCTACCAGTAAGCCAGCAGCAGCAGTGCCCGGGTGGTCCACAGCTGGGCACGAGATTGCATGTAATCACCGTCATGAAGCAATTTACTGAAACTAACTTTGAAGCGCTGATTGCTATAATTGTCAATGACTATTATACCTACCGCTATCATATACACTTGATTATCTTATGTTATGTTATCTCTTTAATGGTATAATGATAATAATAATAATGATAATAATAATAAACTAAAAAAAAACAATAAAAAAAAAATAAATAAATAATAATAAAAATAATAATAATAATAATAATAATAATAATAACACACACACACACACACACACACACACACACACATCGTATCGTTAACAATTTCGCTTTCTTGTTCCTACTGACGCCTTCATCCAAACACACCATAATGGAAAATAAACAAACCAGTTATAATGCTTTTGTTTGTTTGTTTGTTTGTTTGTTTGTTTGTTTGTTTGTTTGTTTGTTTGTTTGCATGACTGAGGATATGTGTCACTCTGGTTTGTCTGACTCTTACAGATGCCATGAATTACCAGGGTTCGAATACATGAAATATATGGTGGAACATATACGATAGCCACACCCTTTCGAATCCCCGACTTAATCACAAGCAGTTGGTGACTTGGCTTCATGAAACAACATATTTTATTGACTCCAGTTCGAATCCCTCAAATGCTATCGTAGTAGACCCCAACACAGCACAACTCTAGTGAGCTTGACCTAACCTTTTAAAATTGGGGTCCAGGAATTAATGGGTCCTGATTCTAATGGTTAGGGGGGGGGGGGGGTCTCTAAGGACTTGGACCAAATAAGCATTAAGACTGGGACCCATTAGGACTGGAACCCAATTAGAGACTGGGACCTACTAAGACTGGGGTCCCTTAAGACTGGGACCTACTAAGACTGGGGTCCCTTAAGACTGGGACCTACTAAGACTGGGGTCCCTTAAGACTGGGGCCCATTAAGACTGGGGCCCATTTCACCGGCCACCTTTATTTTTCGGGTCACAGCAACGGACATGTTTCGTGGAAGTTGTTGCTCTCTCTCTCTCTCTCTCTCTCTCTCTCTCTCTCTCTCTCTCTCTCTCTCTCAACATTAAAACGAAAAAAAAACAGCCAGGCACAGAGATATCACACACACACACACACACACACACACACACACACACACACACACACACACACACACACACACACACACACACACACACACACACACACACACACACACAGTTTCAGCTGAGGTATAAACTGGTAATATCTGAATCGCGTGGAAAATGGAACTTCACAAACTTGGCTAAAAACTAACCTGCTGTATAACACGTCAGGTGAGGAGCGGGTCCTCCTCCACTACCTGGTTTAGTTACAACTTTCGAGGACGATGGTGTAATCCCTTTGAGGACGATGGTGTAATCCCTTTGAGGACGATGGAATAACCCCTTGAGGACGATTGTTTCACACCTCTGAGGACAATGATTTAAATCCTTACGCAGTATAGCTTTAACCATCGTCCTCAAAGGGATTACACCATCGTCCTCAAAGGGATTACACCATCGTCCTCAAAGGGATTACACCATCGTCCTCATAGGGATTACACCATCGTCCTCAAAGGGATTACACCATCGTCCTCAAAGGGATTACACCATCGTCCTCAAAGGGATTACACCATCGTCCTCATAGGGATTACACCATCGTCCTCAGAGGGTTTAGAAAATATTCTTTGATAAATTACAAATAATCCCAAACTATAAAACAAAAGAAATACACAAAAAAGAACATTTACCCCGCAAGAAATTTATTCCATCATATATTATTATTCACAAACAAATATTTATACATCAAGAATAGAAAATTATAATAAAATGAATAAATCCTCAGAATAAAAGACATACAAATCTTAAAATAAAAATACACAAAACTAAAAATAAATAAAAAAATAAATAAAAATATTATGAAACACTTATTTTTTTCCCACCCAGAAACTATTTACACTGAAAATCTCTCCCTCACTCCAACAAAACCTCTCCCTCATTCCAACAAAACCTCTCCCTCATTCCACACCAACACTCAACTTCTACCTTTCCATCACTCCAACACTTGACTCACACCTCCCTCAATCCAACAAAACCTCTCCCCCACTCCAACAAAACCTCTCCCTCATTCCAACACTTGACTCACATCTCTCCCCCACTCCAACACTTGACTCACACCTCCCTCAATCCAACAAAACCTCTCCCTCATTCCAACACTTGACTCACACCGCCCTCAATCCAAGAAAACCTCTCCCTCACTCCAACTAAACCTCTCCCTCACTCCAACAAAATCTCTCCCTCACAGTACAAAACCTCTCCCTCACTCCAACACTTGACACACACCTCTCCCTCATTCCAACAAAATCTCTCCCTCACAGTACAAAACCTCTCCCTCACTCCAACACTTGACACACACCTCTCCCTCACTCCAACTTAACCTCTCCCTTCAACAAAACCTCTCCCTCACTCCAACTAAACCTGTCCCTTCAACAAAACCTCTCCCTCACTCCAACTAAACCTCTCCCTTCAACAAAACCTCTCCCTCACTCCAACTAAACCTGTCCCTTCAATAAAACCTCTCCCTCACTCCAACTAAACCTGTCCCTTCAACAAAACCTCTCCCTCACTCCAACTAAACCTCTCCCTTCAACACAACCTCTCCCTCACTCCAACTAAACCTCTCCCTTCAACACAACCTCTCCCTCACTCCAACTAAACCTCTCCCTTCAACACAACCTCTCCCTCACTCTAACTAAGCCTGTCCCTTCAACAAAACCTCTCCCTCACTCCAAATAAACCTCTCCCTCACTCCAACTAAACCTGTCCCTTCAACAAAACCTCTCCCTCACTCCAACTAAACCTCTCCCTTCAACAAAATCTCTCCCTCACTCCAACTAAACCTCTCCCTTCAACAAAATCTCTCCCTCAATCCAAATAAACCTCTCCTTCACTCCAACTAAACCTGTCCCTTCAACAAAACCTCTCCCTCACTCCAACTAAACCTCTCCCTTCAACAAAATCTCTCCCTCACTCCAACTAAACCTCTCCCTTCAACAAAATCTCTCCCTCAATCCAAATAAACCTCTCCTTCACTCCAACTAAACCTGTCCCTTCAACAAAACCTCTCCCTCACTCCAACTAAACCTCTCCCTTCAACAAAACCTCTCCCTCACTCCAGCTAAACCTCTCCCTTCAACAAAATCTCTCCGTCACTCCAACTAAACCTCTCCCTTCAACAAAACCTCTCCCTCACTCCAGCTAAACCTCTCCCTTCAACAAAATCTCTCCGTCACTCCAACTAAACCTCTCCCTTCAACAAAACCTCTCCCTCACTCCAGCTAAACCTCTCCGTTCAACAAAATCTCTCCCTCACTCCAACTAAACCTCTCCCTTCAACACAACCTCTCCCTCACTCCAACTAAACCTCTCCCTTCAACACAACCTCTCCCTCACTCCAACTAAACCTCTCCCTTCAACACAACCTCTCCCTCACTCTAACTAAGCCTGTCCCTTCAACAAAACCTCTCCCTCACTCCAAATAAACCTCTCCCTCACTCCAACTAAACCTGTCCCTTCAACAAAACCTCTCCCTCACTCCAGCTAAACCTCTCCCTTCAACAAAACCTCTCCCTCACTCCAACTAAACCTCTCCGTTCAACAAAATCTCTCCCTCACTCCAACTAAACCTCTCCCTTCAACAAAATCTCTCCCTCACTCCAACTAAACCTCTCCCTTCAACAAAATCTCTCCCTCAATCCAAATAAACCTCTCCTTCACTCCAACTAAACCTGTCCCTTCAACAAAACCTCTCCCTCACTCCAACACTTGACTCACACCGCTTCACTACAACTTCAATAGCTACCTAACAAACCACAAGATTCAATATTGTTTTTTCGTCTGGTTACTTCGTCTTTCTTGGTCAAGCTTCCCATGTCTGAGTGACCATTTTACCGCCGAGTGACCATTCTGCCGCCTGTATGAGTGACCATTCTGCCGCCTGTATGAGTAGCCATTCTACCACCTGTATGAGTGACCATTCTGCCGCCTGTATGAGTGGCCATTCTACCACCTGTATGAGTGACCATTCTATTGCTTGTATGAGTGACCATTCTACCGCCTGTATGAGTGACCATTCTATTGCTTGTATGAGTGACCATTCTACCGCCTGTATGAGTGACTATTCTACCGCCTGTATGAGTGACCATTCTACCACCTGTATGAGTGACCATTCTACCGCCTGTATGAGTGACCATTCTACCACCTGTATGAGTGACCATTCTACCGCTTGTATGAGTGACCATTCTATTGCTTGTATGAGTGACCATTCTACTGCCTGTATGAGTGACCATTCTATTGCTTGTATGAGTGACCATTCTACCGCCTGTATGAGTGACCATTCTACTGCCTGTATGAGTGACCATTCTATTGCTTGTATGAGTGACCATTCTACCGCCTGTATGAGTGACCATTCTACTGCCTGTATGAGTGACCATTCTATTGCTTGTATGAGTGACCATTCTACCGCCTGTATGAGTGACCATTCTACTGCCTGTATGAGTGACCATTCTATTGCTTGTATGAGTGACCATTCTACCGCCTGTATGAGTGACCATTCTACTGCCTGTATGAGTGACCATTCTACCGCCTGTATGAGTGACTATTCTACTGTTTGTATGAGTGACCAATATACCGACTGTGAGTTACAGTTACTTTATAAACAAGGAAAGATTATCGGAAGGGCAGAAGGAGGGACGGGTGAGAGAGAGAGAGAGAGAGAGAGAGAGAGAGAGAGAGAGAGAGAGAGAGAGAGAGAGAGAGCCTCCATCTGTACCTGTATCCGTTGCTATACCGATACCTGTAGTAATTTCCTCTCTACCACCTGTATAATCACCTCTAAATGACCCAAACAAAGCACCGTTAATTAACCTATACGAAACGCTCTTCATCACCGTCGAAAACTTAAAAAAAAAAAAAAAAAAAATATCCAACATCCGGCAACTGGAAATCAGAACCACGACAGAGCTTAAAATTGTTGTTTACAATTTTTTTTTTTTTATTTCGGTAATGTCATTTGCATATTTTGTTCAGCCTTTTTTACCCGGAGCGTTCACTGGCATCTGTTTCGCTAATAGCAGTAATAGGGCAATAGATCACTCTGTCAGGATCCCCCCCCCACTGAGATTTTCCGCTGGTATGTGTCGACCGAATCATTGTAAACCATCGTCATATTATCGTTCTATTATCGACTACAAATTTATTTTACTTTATTCATCGACTGAGAATTGTTTTTACTTTCTTTCAAACAACATAAATACTAATACATGCCTGACCCTAATCCATAAACACATATTATTAACTAAGTGGTTGAGAAAAAACATCCTGAGCGGCCCCTGATCATTCACCCCTGGTTTGCTCACTGCTCCTCCAGGTTCTCCCGTCTTATTAATCATTATTCACACAGGTGCTTAGTGGAGTTCGGTCACCTAGGTATCTACAGTATATAGAATTTTTATATAGTTAGTAATACATTAAAACAAGATCCCGATATGAATGTGTCGCATAGTGAGTGTGTCGCATAGTGAGTGTGTCGCATAGTGTGTCATATAAGTTGAATATAATACGAGTGTATCTTATAGTGTGTCGTATAGTGTGAATGTCATATAACCCGAATATAGTGTGAGTGTCATTTACTATATATGTATGTGTGTCATATTCTCTCATATCCTCTGAGTGTCATATCCTCTGAGTGTCATATTCTGGGAGTGTGTGACATAATCCTTGTGGCAGTTAACAGTTAGCGGTGCTCTAGCTCTCTGCATAAGCCATTTTAAGCACAATTGGACATGTACTGCCCTAATGACTCGCTATGGATTGCTATCATACCAACAGTTTAGTCCGGGATACATGTCTCTTTTTATTACATTATTAAGTGTTTCTATTTATGGCCTCTACTGTATAATGGATGGGAGTTTAGTCCAGGGTATAAAAAGTGTGATTATAATGATGATGATTATGATGATGATGATGATGATGATTATAATGATGATGATGATGATGATATAGTGTGTACCTTTTCATACTTTATTTTACGAGAATATGCTCATCATATTCACAGAAACACACACACACACACACACACACACACACACACACAATAAAACAAAACAAAAAGAGAAGAAAAACACCAAAATTGCAACATCTGGTAAAATTCTCAACAGCACCTCTACTTGCCGTCTCGTAAACGCTGGTAAGAGAGTAACGCGTAACAACCGAGCGAGTTAACGTGGAAGTCTGACTGCTCGTAAAACTCGTGTGTAAAAAAAAAACAAAAAAAAACAAGTTCCGGGCAGTAATGTTGGTCAAGACTCCCCCGCCCCCCCAACACAACCCCCCACGCCCCCCCGTTCCCCCATCCCGTTCCCCCATCCCCCCCACGGCCACAGCCAAGACCAAGAAGCCATAACTCTTATCTAGTGACGACGAAAGATGTTCATTATAATATACTCGTTTAAGATCTTAGTGTGATAATCTTTATAGTAAAGGTGGATTATAATACCCGCCTGAGATCTTGTTCTGATATATCCACCCACACACACACACACACACACACACACACACACACAAAATATTATCCACCTGCCTTTAACAAACACTCATAACTACGAACAAGAAAAAAAAATTAAGCTCAAAATTACGAGTAAAAAAAGTATCCTCGTTGGTGAAAATAATAACAACTGGCAACTCGTCCCTTCCTCACCTGCTAACTCAAAAAGCAATTAGCTGCCACCCATGAGTTTTTGTTGCAATAATTAGTTGACAAGTGCAAAATGATGGTGGCATGGTAGATGGGCCCTCCCACTCCTAATAAACCCCAGTGCCAGTACACCCTCTCTCCTAATAGACCCCTGTCCTAATGAATCCCTGTCCTAATAGACCCCTGTCCTAATAGACCCCTGTCCTAATAGACCCTTGCCCTAATAGATCCCTGTCCAATTTCATCCCAGTGCTAACTAATACATCCCTGTCCTAATAGATCCCTGTCCTAATAGACCCCTGTCCTAATGAACCCCTGTCCTAATAGACCCCTGTCCTAATGAACCCCTGTCCTAATAGACCCTTGCCCTAATAGATCCCTGTCTAATTTGATCCCAGTGCTAACTAATACATCCCTGTCCTAATAGATCCCTGTCCTAATAGACCCCTGTCCTAATAGATCCCTGTCCTAATAGACCCCTGTCCTAATGAACCCCTGTCCTAATAGACCCTTGTCCTAATAGATCCCTGTCTAATTTGATCCCAGTGCTAACTAATACATCCCTGTCCTAATAGATCCCTGTCCTAATAGACCCCTGTCCTAATAGATCCCTGTCCTAATAGACCCCTGTCCTAATGAATCCCTGTCCTAACAGACCTTTGTCCTAATAGATCTATGTCCTAATAGACCCCAATCCCAATAGATCCCAGTGCTAATGGACCCCAGTGCTAATGGACCCTCTCTCCTAATAGACCCCATACTGACCTAACGTAATCTGCTACCCAATCCTAATGCTTGGTTTAAGTTAGGTTAAGGACAGTTTTGGTTAGGTTAGGTTATGTCAGGTTAGAGTGGGCCCAGGTGGACGTAGGGTATATTAGGACTGGGGTCTAATTGGAAGAGGACTGGGGCCCAAATGTACAAGGAGTATAACCAAAGATTACACGGAATGGGGCCCAAGAGTACGGTATGTGGGGCTCAAGAGGACAGTGAGTGGGGCCCAGGTGAGCATCCACACACAATAAGACTCCCAGGAAGACAACAAATGGTAGTAATTCGTTGTTCTGACTCGCAAATTTACGATATGAGTTATTTATTGTATGTACATGACAGTGAAGGAAATAGAGGTGAAATGTGACGGAGGATGATGAATGTTAATGGTGGTGGTGGTGGTGATGGTGGTGGTGGTGATAGTGGTAATAGTGGTGATGGTGGGGTTGGTGGTGATAGTTGTTGTGGTGGTGGTGGTGGTGATGATGGGGTTGGTCGTGGTGATGGTGGTGGTGGTAGTGGTAATAGTGGTAATGGTGGGGTTGGTGGTGATAGTTGTTGTGGTGGTGGTGATGATGGGGTTAGTCGTGGTGATGGTGGTGGTGGTTGTGGTAATAGTGGTGATGGTGGGGTTGGTGGTGATAGTTGTTGTGGTGATGATGGTGGTGGTGGTGATTAGCAACGACAACATCAACAACAATCTAAAACAAAAACAACAACCACCAGCACTACCACACAATTATACACACAAAAAAATAACACCCACACACAAACACGTTCACCACAGCCCACCCAACTACCAATCCCCAAGTGCTATTAAGAACGTCTAAACAAGTGAACGTAGGCGCCTGAACGAGATGAACGACTCAGTCACCGTAGACACAACATTCTACACTTGCTCTAATGTGTTGTTGCCTTACAGTACACCCCAGGTACGGGCGTCTACTGGGTGTTGTGTTGAGGGTGTGAGTGTGTTAAGACAGTGTAGGTTAATAACGTCACTATACTGTAGTTAGTGCAAATATAAACCATGTCAATTAGTGGTGTATTTATGTCGGTACAAATTATAGCACAGTTATTTTGTTTAATTTATTGTGAAAAATTTTAAGACCTTATGAGCGGTGCTTCATAACCCAGGTAGCTGAAGCACCTACTATAAAAATAACACAATTAACAATAATAACAAGAGCTTGTCTGGGTTTTTAAACTAGTTTATTATGCTCTAATTAACCCCAGGTGAGTCATTAGTGCAACACCTAGTATTTGTGACGTCATTCAGGTAATAATTAATGTACAAGTGTCGATCCATCTCTCTTTTCTTACACACTCGCACACGCACTTTCTCTCTCTCTCTCTCTCTCTCTCTCTCTCTCTCTCTCTCTCTCTCTCTCTCTCACCACTTAACAACAGTGCTCATTACCACCACCACCGCCATCAGCATTGACAACCAACCAACTCAACATACAGTATAATCCCTTTTCAGTTACGTGTTTAATTACCTTATTACAGTGTGTCATCACCTGTACTGCTGAACACACACACACACACACGCGTATTAAGTTATAATTGACGCTCTTCTGGACGTGTGAGTGTTGAAACTACCATAAAATGAACAGCGTTTCGGTAATTAAGTTATATATATTAACTTTTAGAGCGAGAGTAAATAAACACACTGACGCATATACCTCATACGCTCATACATACACCCAGGTGCTTATACATACACATATACGCTCATACATACATACACACACTTATACATACAGTACATATACGCGTAATGTACTCACTCTCTCTCTCTCTTTGCTGTCACTAAGAGTCAATGCTAACACACACACACACACACACACACACACACACACACACACACACACACACACACACACACACACACACACACACACACACACACACACACACACCTCCCTATCTAACTATATGACCCGAATTTTACCTTCAATCACAAATTTAGAAAAAAATCAAAACACGAAGAATCTTAAGCACTTGGCGGATTATAGGGAATTAATAACAAAAATAAAACACCAAATTTTTTAAACACCTGGAGATTTAAACATAAACTTAAGTAGGTCATAACATAAGGATTTTAATCAACTGAAGTTCTTTGTATTTAAAACCAAAAAAATAAAAAATTTAAACACCAAGATTTTTTTTAGTATTTGGAGATTGAAAGTCACACCTTGGGAGGTAGAGAGGCGCCAGGGAACAAGAGACGGGCCGGGAATGTGTGTGTGTGAGGCTGTACGGGTGTCTCACTCACTCGCCTCTGGCCGTATTTTCTCGTTTGTTTACCATCGACGTGAGGTTACAACACACACCTCCCAAGTCACATGGAGGTTTGCAATTGTAGAGCGTGACAGAGTTTAGTGTGTGTGTGTGTGTGTAATAATAATAATAATAATAATAATAATAATAATAATAATTACAGGTTTATTGAAAAAGTTCTGCAGCCCGAAGACTGAAAATATACATTGGACAAAAATGACTTATTACATACAAAGACATGGGGTAGGTGGGTCGTTTAACAAAATCTTTCATTACTGAAAGAAGGAACATGAATTGAACATACAGATTATTATAAGTTACAGCTGATGACCCGGGCCTGGACTGGTCATTGAGACACCGAGTGGTGTGGTGTTCACGTGGTGTAGTAACTCGTCCCCGGGTGTTGATATGAAGGACCTCACGTGGTTATAGAGACACCGGGTGTCACTTTTGATTATGTAGCTATCCCGGTGGTGAGGATGGGTCGGGGAGAGGGATTTCAGGAATGGGCCGACATGGCCAAGGGGGGGCACTGCTCAGCAGGAGCAGCGCCTGAATAGGTCTTGACCCTACGGTGGTCAAGGATGTAGTGTGTGTGTGTGTGTGATGAACTTAAATTAGGTGAGTGGCAATCGCAGCTCCTAACTACTGAAATACAGAGACAGCCTTTCTGTTTCAATACGAGACAGACAGACAGACATCCTCCCAGACGAGACTCCACCACCGCACCGCACCACCACACAGGGCATTAGCCACAGCTTCCAGATGCGCGATAAGTTCACTACTATATTCGAGGCACACGGCACTTATCCTTACTTTAGTGTCTGCAGTGTTAAGTACGATATGTAATTACACGTCACGGATCCACACCCATATTTACTCCTATTGGATCCTGACAACACAATGTAATCGAAGCTCATAAACGTCACTCACGGACCTCGGCATTTGTGTACCCTCAATTGTTATCCAATAACCACCTCAATAAGTGGTTGGATACCTCTAATTGGCCCTACGCTCATCATTACCCGGGTGTAGATCCTACCTGAGTGTAGATTTACAGGTAGTGAATCACTCCCACACCACCTGGGATAATGGCCAGAGGGGTGGGGGGTGGGGGAGGACGAGGGCGGTGTGTTATTACCCTACAACATCAAGCGGGGTGCCTCAGGGTGCTTCGCTGCGCCCCACTCCACAATCAGGATGGTGAATTTAAGCTCCGGGAAAATGATGGGTGCGGGTAGGAGGGTGATAGTATAATCCTGAAGCAATAATTGGCGGGGTATGAAGATGCTATCTATAAGACACGCCAGTAATATGTGATAAAACTGTGATAAGAATATTTGTTGCTAACTCTCTTGTCGATGTGTACGTGCGTGTGAGTATGCACAGAACTGTGTCTACGTGTACATCATACATGGATATATATACACAAATGGAAAAAGATACAATTTAGATAAATAGAGATAGATAGATGAACAGATAAACAGAACGATAGACAAAAGATATGTCGTAACTTAAGTCAGCCAGTTAAAAGCGAGGAAAATTTTATCTTACGAGCCTCAGCGTATCAGGAGCACAAACTGGTACTTGGCGTGTGCACCTACCAACACCGTGAAGAATTCCCCTCACAATCTCCCCTCTTACTCCCTATCACCACCCTCCCCACCCCTCTAACTCCCCCTTACCACCCTTCCCTTCCATCTCACTTTCTCTCTTCGTATTCCCCTCATCTCTATCCTCTTCTCTCCCACATCATTCTCCTTTCCCCTCCTCTACAGCTCCCCTTTCACTCATTCTCTTCATCCTAACCTTAACTTCCCCTCCCTCAATCACTCTCCTCGCCCTCATCTCCCCTCCCATTCATTCCTCTCTCACTCCCCCCTCATTCTCCTCCCCTCCCCACAACACGCGTGGTGACATCAACTAAAAAATTAATCAATATTCAGACCATATTTATCTACATTAAGGCTCCTCCCCTTCACTGCTTCTATGTACTATTATTATTATTGCTGTTGTTGTTGTACCTCGGAGTCGAACCAACGACCCTTAGGACAAGAGGCGAGTGCTGTATCCATTCAGCCACCGCACATCTATACATAGAAAAAATTACATCACACAGGAGATTCCCGGGTCGTTACACCTGGGATCTTCCTAGTTGGGTTGTAAGGAGAGTGATTCACTATATCTGCCTGTAGAGATGAAAGGATACCTATTGTGGTAGGAGAGCTACTGTTGATGAGGTAATGACTACTGTTGCTGGGAGACCCGTTGTTGTTTGATAGGCTACCGTTGTCGGTAAAAATTACTGTTGCTAGGGTAAAAAGGAGGAACACAGCTTTTGTTGTTGTTGTGGAGGAGGAGGGAGAGGAGGGGGAGGGGGGAGGAGGGGGAGGGGGGGAGGAGGAAGGGCGAAGTAGTAACACAATTGTACTATTGATCCTCTGGCGAGAAATCACAGCACTCACGATACACCCTCCCCTATACCCTCACACTACACCTGAATACACCAGCAACTACATAAGACTTCCAAGACACCCAACACACCCACCTATTACACTAAAGTTTACCGGCAATTACACCTTTACACCCACGACACCCGTCTACCTCCCCACACCCGTCCTATCATCACCCTATATACCTGAATTCAACACCATCTACACCTAAACTCCCCAAGAAGCGACACAGCGCTAACACAACCCACTACACCATATACACAAGACCTCCAATACACCCTACACCCCCTCCCCTCCACTACACCCCCTCCCTTCCCCACCCTCCTCTACACAGGACACCTCCTCCCCTACACCCTCCAACACCTTAACTGTTTGTCAGCCAGTCTCTTTCAACAGTGACTGACATCTGTAAACATAGAGGAGAGGGTGTCATATATCCAGTGTTGGAAACTTGTCTATTTCAAACCTGACTGACAAATACATATGACGGAATTCGACTGACACACACACACACACACACACACACCTGCCTTTTTCACATTTGCATACACCTGACACCTGAGAAACATTTATAGCTTTCGTTAAAAAATTTATATATCTGCAACAGTGTACACCTGAATATTAATACACGAATACCTGTCTACTTATGAATTGTTCCATTGTTGGTGCATTTCAACATAGTGTACTCTGCATGTGGCTGATTAAAACATGTGCATGGGTACGCTTTATTATGTCTGCATGGCAAATAATGTTTTTTCTTTCTTATGTGTCTATTTTTATTTAAGTTTCCTACATGTAGGTATGATAAAATTTTGGGGTGTTTATTTTTTAATTTTTAAAATGTGTAAAGTACTACAACTCATGTTACTATTTTTTCTTCTTCTTTTTTATTACTACTACTACTACTATTATTATCATTATTATTACTATTATTATTATTATTATTTTTATTACACCCAACACTATTACTACAACTACCACCACCACTACCACAACTACTCATCAGTACATATCCAACCACAGACATTCCGTGATCGCGTGTAAGCGTACTTGACTACAACAATCTTTTACGATACAGAAGCCTGCATATTTCACACTCACTGCTCTCTCTATCCCATCAGTGACTAGTCTTTACCACACCACAGTATACCATTACTGACTCTTGCATATATCATCACTGTGGTAAAAGTTCACACGAAGAGATGAGGCGGTATAAATAGCATTCGTTCACCCTCTCTCTATTATACTCCCTCCCTCTCCCTACTCCCCACTGCAAACCCCCATCTCCCCATTCCTACAACACATCTTCCCTCTCCCCATCCTCACTGTAATCCCCCTTTCCCCATCTCCTCCCCAACTCACTCACAACAAAAACTACTACTACTACTCCAACTATCACTACAACTATTACTATTATTACTACTACAACAATAACAAAAACAAGAAAAACAACATAAACAACAACATCACCACCCTCCCCCCCCCCCCCCCTCATCATCGTCCAGGCTGGGGTGTGAACGTGTGAACACCTCATCACGCTGGCCCGCACGCGCATCCCCACCAGCACCCCTCGAGAGTGACACGTGCCCGCCCTTATTGGATGGCACGTAATAGTCTTAAACTACTAGTGGGAGGCCTCGGTTAGTGTGCCACCTACAGCTGCTGCCAACTTTACGAATATTGAATAACGTGGCTGCTCTACTGGCTAGGACAATCGCCTCGTAAGCACCGGGTCATGGCTTCGATTCCTGCACCAATGTACCGATAACTAGCATCAAGTGTCGGAGCACAGACTAGCATGCCAGTACCGACGTTGGGCTATTGGTTAGGACATTCGCCTCACAAGCATCAGGTTCTGACTTCGATTCCCGAGCCAATATACCGAACGGGAGACAACTGACACAGTGTTGCGGTATATAGTGGGGCTCAGGATCTCTTGGGCTACTGGTTAGGACAATCGCCCCGTAAACACCAGATCCTGGGCTCGATTCCCTTGGGTAACTAAATGGACCTTTTTCAGTAGTCTAGAATAGTTTACTTTAACTTAGGTTATCTCAAGTTGGATAAGATTAAGCTAAGTCCATTTACTTTAATCAGACTATATTAACTTTAAGTCACGTTAGGTTTATTGGATTAAAGTTATTCAGATTAGGTTAAGTTTAGTTAAGTTTACTTAGGTTAGGTTACATTAGGTGAGATTAGATTGGGTTAACTTAGATTGGGTTAGATTAATTAGTTAAGAGTAGGTTAGGTTAGGTAGGATTAAGCTGGGTTGGGTTATATTACATTAAATAGGTCACAATAACGTAAATACTGTACCTGTGGTGCGTCTTTTAACATCAAACAGTCGGTGGCCATAAATCACCACACCGCGATAATTACCCCGACCCCAGGTAACATAATTCACGGGGCGGATAATTCTGGCAGTGTTCAGAGGCAATACCCGGGGCTAATTAATGGCGGGTGATTTATTGCTCGTTGTGTTCACTCTGTTTATACATGTATAGGAAAGAACGTGATGGATGATGTAATGCATAACACCTTGTCTGTATAGGTAATTAATCTTTGTCTGTATGGTTACCTAAGAAATTAATTAATAACTCCGCCTATGTAATGCATAACACGTTCTCTGTCCATTTAATTACCCCTTGTTTGCATGATTAACTTGGGAATTAATGATTAATTCCCAATGGTAATATACAACACATTTTCCGCATATCATAAATAATATTATTTTTGTAGAGGAATTAATTACTAATTATTGGAAAATTTGTTCTTGATTCCATTGATGTCGAGTCCGAGTCCCTGTCACCTTTCATTTTATTACTATTATTATTAGTAGTAGTAGTAGTAATGGTGGTAGTAGTAGTAGTAGTAGTAGTAGGAGTAGTAGTAGTAGTAGTATCATCATTATTATTACTACTTGCTACTATTACCTCTTGTTTACTACGACTACAACACGATGCACAACGCTATAATAGTGAAGAAACAACAAATATATAAAGAAGTAGAAGATAGAAGAAGATTGTGTGTGTGTGTGTGTGTGTGTGTGTGTGTGTGTGTGTGTGTGTGTGTGTGTGTGTGTGTGTGATCGTAATTAAGATAAAGGCAAGTGAAAGATCAGATAATAGAAGGGAATAAGAAAGAGAGGAAATGAAGGAATATTGATAAAGATGAGGAACAGACTAATGGGTAAAAGAAAAAAAGAAAGAATCGAGATGAAGGAATGTTAAGAAAGATGGAAATGGGAGAAAGTGTTGATAAAGTTTGGGAATAGGACAAGAGATAAAAGAGATGGAACTGAGAAGATACTGATAAAAATGGAAGATACAACAAGGAAATAAATGATGAATGTAGGAATGACGATAAAGAAAGAAGCGACAAAAGGAAAGAAAAAGGAAATGAATGAAATTACTGATAAACGAGATAAGAAACTGTGATAAAGAAACAGAAGGAATAACGATAAAGAGATAAAAACTTAAAAATAAGATAAAAGATGGAAATGAGGAAGAATGATAACGATGGGAGACACGAATAGAGGACGAGAAAAACGAATGAAAATAAGAATGACTCGACAATGCTTTAGGTATATGGGGGGGGAAAAAAGAGAATGGGTATAAGCTGATAAAGATGGGAGGTAGGATATGGGTTAATAAAGTCAATATCGGACAGGGAAAAAAGTGACAGACAGACAGACGGAAGTGACGAAGAGGGTGAGAGGAAAAAAGGACTGAATAAAGGGGGAATGAATGAGATAAATGAATGCAAGGACAGAGGGGAATGGATGGATGATTACAAGAGGGGGAAGAGAGAGAGAGAGAAAGAGAGGGAGAGAGAAAGAGAGAAAATAAGAGAGAAAATAATAAAAAGAAAGGTTAAGAGAGAAACGCACACACACACACACACACACACACACACACACACACACACTGGAGAAAATGAGAAAATCAGAGACAAAAATTAGAAAAATTGGGAACAAATAATAAGAACAATTGAGAGAAACAAATGTGAGAATCAAAGACGAAAGGGAAAGAGGAAAAGAAAGGCTAAAAGGTGTGATGAGAAGGATAATGAGGACGAGGTGAGAGGAATAAAGGGGAAGGAAAGAAGAGAGAATGGTGGAGAAGAGAGAATGGTGGAGAAGAGAGAATGGTGGAGAAAAGAGAATGGTGGAGAAGAGAGAATGGTGGAGAAGAGAGAATGGTGGAGAAGAGAAGTGAAAGTGGCAAAAAAAAAGAGAAGATTAAGACTGAGTAATAAAATAAATATGGTGATGAAGAATAAGTGAGAGAGAGAGAGAGAGAGAGAGAGAGAGAGAGAGAGAGAGAGAGAGAGAGAGAGAGAGAACGAGAGAGAGAGAAAATAAACATGAAAAGGGGAAACAGACGACAGAGAGAAATTGCATGAAATCTCGCGATACACACAGGTAAGAAAGCAGGGAGAAGGCAACAAGGGAATAAACATGGACAAAAAGACAAACCGATAATAATTGAAAAAAAATAAATATAAATTAAAGAAAATATAAATAAAGGCAAAAGATTTGTAGCCTACATAAACAGGTAGAAATAAATGATAATAAACACAGAAATATGATCAACAGAAACAAGTAAAAAGAAACGAAATACCTGATAAAAAAGACTAACGAGAAAAACAATAATAAAGGGACATAAGAAACAAGAAAATAACACTTAATAAAAAAACAAATAATAAGAAAATACGATAAAGTGAGGGAATAAGCAGATTAAATAACAGGAACCAGAGGAATACCAAAGAGAAGCAGGGCGTGAGAAGATAATTAAATAAAGGGAGGAAGCAAAGGATGGATAATGCAAGTGTATGAGAAGAGGGGAAAATAAATAGAATGAGTAACTGGGCAGAAAAAGATGACGAGGGTGAATAGCATAAAAAATGATAAACATGAGGAAGATATGTAATGAATAATCGGGAGAATAGAAAAACGAAAAAAAGCAACAAAGGAGAGACGGATAAAGAGTGGAAACAACAGGAAATAAAACAAGATAAATCCGAATATATGAGAAATATTACGAAGGAGACATAGGCAAAGAGCAAAACAAGAACAGAAAACAGAGACGGAGAGATAAAAGGCGAGATGAGAGTGAGGAAAAGAGAAAGAAAAAGAGAAGAGTGAGAAAAGAGAGAGGATGGTACGTAAGAAAAACAACAACACAATAAAGATGAAGATAAGAACGAAGGAAAAGAACAAATAAAAACAAAGCAAAAAGAACTAGATAAAAGAATAAACATTAAAATAAGCCACAAGAATGATAAAAATAGAAAGAGAATAGACACAAGAGAAGAGAGAGAGAGAGAGAGAGAGAGAGAGAGAGAGAGAGAGAGAGAGAGAGAGAGAGAGTACATATGAACTTACAGGGAAAATATGAAAAGTTGTACAGAACGTAAACAGAAAACTAATAATAATGGATAACGAAGCGATGAATACAGATGGGAATAAAGGAAGTGAGATAACAAGAACCCTCAGTGAAGAAATAATACGATGCGAGATAAAAGAGGGAGATGAAGAGACTGTGATAATAGGAATTATCAAGAACCAAATAATATAGGGAGACAGAGACGTGATAAAGATGGTAATAAAGGAATCTAGATAACTTGAACCACCAGTATGATACGAAGAGGAGGAAAAGCAGAAGAGATAAAAGGGGAGAGTGTAGAAACCGGGAGATAATAATAACATAGGAGAAGACAGAAGACGTGATAAAGACGGTAATGAAGGAAGTCAGATAAACTGGGACCACAGGCAAAGGATAATAGGAAAAGGAGGAGGAGGAGGAGGAGGAAGAGAAGGAGATGGGAGGAAGGAAGTGAGATAAGAAATCCCATCAGTGACTGAGAGAACGTAGAGAGGAGTAACGCAGGAGGCAATAAACTAGATGGAAAATAATAATCACCAATAATTCGCTTTACACACACACACACACACACACACACACAGAATAGAAAGAAAATAGAAGGAAAATAGAGAAAGAGAAAGAAAAAATATAGAGAAAGAAAGACAGAAGAGTGAGAAAAAAGAGAAGAGAGAGAGAGAGAGAGAGAGAGAGAGAGAGAGAGAGAGAGAGAGAGAGATTTAGTGGGATTACCATCGAAGAAAACATGTCCCTAAGGTTCTTTTGTTTTGTACATGAGAGCTTTATCCAGGCGTCCGTCCGTTAGTCTGTAATGGACGAGTCAAGAGGAGGAGGTTGATGATCGGGGAAGGAGGAGGAGGAGGAGGAGGAGATAGAGGAGGAGGAGGAAGAAGCAAGGGGAGGAGGAGGATGAAACAAAAGGGGGAGGAGAAGAAGAAGCTAGAGGAAGAGGGAGAAGACGAGAAAGATAAATGAACTAATCAGTGGAAATTAACGAAGAGGGAGAAACAGGAATACCGAATGGAAAATAAAAACGTGAGATAAAGGGATAAAATGAAAGAGAATGACGAAAAATACAATAATAACAACGGTGTATATTAACGAAAGAAAGAAATAGGAATAAGGAATTATTAATAAAAACGAAAGGTAAAGGGATAAAATGAAAGAGAATGACGGAAAATACAATAAGAACGAAAATAACAACAATCAGTGAAAATTAACGAAAGGGAGAAACCTTAATAACAGACAATAAAGATGGAAGACAAATGAACGGAATGACAGTGGTGAGAACGGAGAGACAGACAATATGAAGGAAAATGAACGAGGAAAATGACGATAATCAGTGAAGATTAAGAAAGGTGAACAAGGAATGGGAGGAGAAAAGAGAGGACGATATGACATAATAAAGTTGTAAATATAAGAATGGACGATTGGAGACGATGTAGAACAAGGATAATGGATTTTTTACATGCATTGGTAACATACATACATACATACATACTGTAAATACATACATACATACATACATACATACATATATACATACATAAACACATACACATTACACCTGAGCCGGGGTTAATTAAAAGATAAAGTTGCCTGTGAGTTGCATGAACCAATGAGAGTACAACGCAGATTAATGGCGACACCTGACACATTTGACACAAAACAGGCAGGTACTCACCTTGATACCCACAACAGGTTAATGACGACACCTGACACATCTGACACAAACACTCACCTGCAAGAAATAACAAAAAACAGTCAGTCGAATGTATTACACCGGGAGATTTATTAGTGCGAATGTCAACTTTGAAAAGCAAATCCTATTACAATTGTGGAAGGCAAATTGAAATGATCATAGTAGATTTTAATACGAGTTTCTGTCTGTCATAGCTGGGGTAATATTAGAGGAGACCTGACTTGATGTATAAAGAGCGAAATGCATCATAAAATGAATAAATACTTATACATATTCATACATTAAAATAAATTGGGAAATTAATCACACTATTACACTAATACTATTAAAGTCTTTATCATTACGATCATTACTAAACAACAATATCATTAGCAAAACTAACATTATTATACAATACCATTATGATAAGGATAATAAATTATTTCTGATGCCGATGTATATATATATATATATATATATATATATATATATATATATATATATATATATATATATATATATATATGCAAGTAAATCACTGTAGGTGCGCGTGATCTAGGTATATGCTGATAACCACAAGGAAAGAACTTCGTGTTTTCTTCTTTCCTTGTGGTTATCAGCATATATATATATATATATATATATATATATATATATATATATATATATATATATATATATATATATATACAGGGATTGCAGTGAATTTATATACATATCTAATGTGTATACTTATACATGGACTTGTATACAATAACACAAGTAAGATGACTGTACAATACATGTATATAATGAAACTTGTGAAAATGTCTTGATTGCATCTTGTGGTCTCCAGCCGGGGTTACCGAGGAGATAAGACCTTCCCCCTTCCTCAGGTGAGACACTTCTCCTACCTGAGCGAGAAATGAACCGGAAATCAAGGTCAGACACACCACAGGTAAGACCAGGTGTAATGATACAATCCCAAGATGCATCATGCTCTCTCTCTCTCTCTCTCTCTCTCTCTCTCTCTCTCTCCAGGTGCGACACTTGTCTCACAGTAAGACACCTCAACTCCTGGGAAATATCTCTTCCCCTCAGACCGTGTCCAAAACATTCTGCTGAAGAGGGGACACACACACACATTTCCCCTCACTATTGTCACCATTCCCATCACCCACACTATCCTCAATATCACCATCACCTTCGCCCTTATCATTATCACCCTTACAATCGTCAATTCTATCACCCTTAACCACCACCACCACCACCATCATCATCATCATCATCATCATCATCGTCATCATCATCATCATCATCATCATCATCACCATCATCATCACCATCATCATCATCATCATCATTATCATCAACGTGTTATCGACAGCCTCGGTGGGCAAGGTGTGTGACCGCTACTACCGCATATCCGACCTAGGAGGAGGAGGAGGAAGGAGAGGAGAAGAGAAAGACTAGGTTAGTATGAATTGGAAAAGGAAGAGATATAATGGTAGAAAGTTCATATAAGGATAAGAGAAAGATAGATGGAAGAGAAAGAAGAGGAGGAGGAGGAGGAGGAGGAGGAAGAGGAGGAGGAGGGGGGAGGAAGGAGAAGAAAGGGACTAAGCTGCAACGGATTGGGAAAGGAAGAGACAGAACGTTTGAAAGGCCATACATGGACAAAAGACATAGAAAGAACAACAACAACAACAA
>CAUDMG010000173.1:1795000-1820000 GCA_958450375.1 Homarus gammarus
CTTGTAAACACTTTTGTCGAAAGGTTAATCAAGTTTTCGTTCAGGCAGTGTCACGTTCGATCCCTCATTTCAATTTAACACTAAAAAAAAAAAAACTTCCAATCATGGAGCAAAAAGTTTTAAGTCTTAATTCACCTGAACTTTATGTATAACTTTGGCGGCAGCAATACAAGAGTTGGAACGTTTTCTCTACACCTAGACAAACTACAATACCATAACATTTCACAAGTTATTCAATTTTTGAGGCATTAAAAACTTATTATTCCGCTGCACGACAAATATGTCCCAGAAACGAATAGTCAGTTGTTGTAAATTATCCCCAAAACCTAGAATATTGTATTAATTTCATTCTATCAAAACACTTCCAGCATCATTCAGTTTTGAACACATTAAAAATCAACTTTCCTTCATTAGCAAAAACTATCTCCCGAAAAATAGCGACAATTTTAATAACACCTTTTTGTTATAGCATATCTGCCATCATTACATTTTAGGACAATAAAAACTTACTTCCTCTAACGGAAAACTGACCCCCCCCCCCTCAACCCCCCCAAAAAAATTATTAATTTTTTACCAGTACCCTTTTATAATTCTTAATACTCATATTTTTTTTAGAAAATTTAATTAGAAATTTTGCAGGTATACTTCTGAGGGAGGGAAAAGGTGAAAAGCACCGCCTCGCACTAAATCGCTCAATTTGCATATCATTAATATTCATGTCCATGACATCGCCACGCTCCCAGAACCTGTATATTATAATATCAATATAAACAAATATACGAGATATTTAAAATAAAGAGTAAAAATTGTGTCATACTCATTATACTGTAGCTTCCTGTTATAACACTTATTATAACACCATCAAAATATAATAATAATAATAATAATAATAATAATAATAATAATAATAATAAAAATAATAATAATAATAATAATGATGATGATGATGATGATGATGATAATAATAATAATAATAATAATAATAATAATAATAATAATAATAATAATAATAATAATAATAATAATAATAATAATATACTCATATAGTCGATGTTCTAATTACGTGTTGCTATTATTATAATTATTCTTAATCTATTATTATTATTTTTACGTTAATTTTATTACTGATATAATAATAATTATTATTTTTATACTAAGCTGCAGTAAGAAGTAAATAGCATTTATCTTATCGTTACTCCGTCAACTCGAAGCAATTTTGTGATAAGACTCCCCACACACCCCTCCCCACTCCACAGCCCTGTCTCCCCAACCGACATACTCCTCCCCACCCCATCTCCCCATCCTACACACCCCTCTCCCCATAACACGCAATCTTGTCACACACAAACATTCTCTCCTCACCTCATCCCAACCACACTCACCCTCTATCCACCCCACACCCACACTCGCCCCTCCCCCACCACCCCTCCACACCCACACCCACACTCGCCCCTCCCCCACCACCCCTCCTCACCCACACCCACACTCGCCCCTCCCCCACCACCCCTCCACACCCACACCCACACTCGCCCCTCCCCCACCACCCCTCCACACCCACACTCGCCCCTCCCCCACCACCCCTCCACACCCACACCCACACTCGCCCCTCCCCCACCACCCCTCCTCACCCACACCCACACTCGCCCCTCCCCCACCACCCCTCCACACCCACACCCACACTCGCCCCTCCCCACCACCCCTCCTCACCCACACCCACACTCGCCCCTCCCCCAGCACCCCTCCTCACCCACACCCACACTCGCCCCTCCCCCAGCACCCCTCCTCACCCACACCCACACTCGCCCCTCCCCCAGCACCCCTCCTCACCCACACCCACACTCGCCCCTCCCCCAGCACCCCTCCTCACCCACACCCACACTCGCCCCTTCCCCACCACCCCTCCACACCCACACAGAATAAACTGATAATAATCCTATCACTTTGTCTGTACCATAAAACAGGACATATTCCACTTATTTCATCCCACACACCACCACCAACACCACCACTATCACCATCAACACCACCATCAACACCTCCACTATCACCATCACCACCATCACCACCATCAACATCAGCACTACTACTACCACCAACACCACCATCAACACCTCCACCACCACCATCACCACCATTACCACCAACACCATCACCAACACCACCACCTACACCACCATTACACACACACACACACACACAGAGGCACCAGTGCGACCGTCATATGAAACGCTGCTTTATATCTATATATTTATAGTATATATGAATATTTTCATTAAATTCCCTCACACAAAAATAGAGCTTCTGTCCCTCAATTACAAAATACTAAAAATGTTGATATTCTCACCAACAATGATTGACTGTAAAGTGTCCCTCACCCCCCCCCCCCCTGCTGTTTGCCTGTTTGTTTTGTTTATGTTTGTTTGTTTGTGTGTTTGTTTGTTTGTAGTTTGTTTGTCTGTACATTTTTGTAACTTATTGTTGTGTGGTATAATTTTTTAGGGTAATAATTCTTTATATATTTTTGGAGTTTCACTGGAATAGATGAGAGAGAGAGAGAGAGAGAGAGAGAGAGAGAGAGAGAGAGAGAGAGAGAGAGAGAGAGGGGGGGGCCAATAAGCTGGGCCACAGGGACACCATCTGGACAACTAGGAGGAGGTAGGAGGAGATTGCAGGAAGGAGGTAATATGAGATAGGGGGCTGGAGGTAGTAGGATATAGGGAGGCAGGAGGAGGTAGGAAGGAGGGAGAGTAGGAGGTAGGAGGCAGGAGGGTGTAGGAAGGGGGAGGAAGGAGAAAGAATCTAAATTTTGCCACGGAAAGCAACTAGTTTATTGTGTACCCCTTACTCATCCTGTGAGCGGCAGAGCGAAAGGATTACAGAGTAGAGGTCACACTGGGTGTGTATAACAGACCCCACTGGTCAGGATATTATGGCATTGTATGTTACAAAGTATTTCAAATACATTGTTTAGTTCTGTATACAGAGGCTGACTTACTCACACCTGCGTGAGTACAGCAGTGTGAGGCAATATACCTGGCCGCACACTTTGTTATTCACATCTGCGTGAGAGGTGTTCAAGCACATTGTTTGTTTAATTCTATACATGGGAATTGACTCAGCGTATAAGTGAAAAAAGTGGATGCGCTCTTTATATGTCAGCTATCTTGCCTTTAGAGATAAAATGCTGTGTCATATCACATACAATGTCCTTGGATCTTTTCCTAAAAGGTCTATCTTCACACAGTCAAGGACGTAGTGTTGGAGTGTGTGGCCATATGTCTGGCCACACACTTTACATTTAGTCTTGTTCACATCTACAGGAAGGATATAATGCTAGAGGCACTTATATCCTAGCCTTAGTCTTGCAGTTACAACATCTTGTAATCTAATGATCTACTTCCTGGCTCCATTTACATGCTTCACTTGATACATCTCATCATGGTAAACAATGTAATTACTAATGCCTGTTTGCATATGTCTGCTTGCGTCAAATTCATAAACAAGTCCTTTCTTGATTACAGTTTTAAGGGTTCTTTTTGACAGACCCAGATTGTATTCAACAGTGTCTTTGCTAGACGCAAGTTTGGCGAGGGCATCAACTCTGTGATGTTCTCTGGGGCCATGTGAGAGGGGATCCAGCAGTTTGATCTTGACACCTCGGTCAACAAAGCACGCAATATTTGTGTCTGGCTTCAGAGACAAGTGTGTGACAACCTAAGTTGAGGGTGTCAAGGGTAAGTAGTGAGGACAGGGAGTCAGTGATGATGAGACTATCTGTGACAGTGGTTTCAACAAGTTTGGAAGGAGGTAGTGGAAGTAGGAGGAGGAGGAGAAGAGGTGGGGGGAACGGGGTAGTAGAAGGCAGGAGGACGGAGGAGGTAGGAGGAGGGTCACTAGACCATCGGGGCAGCAGGTGTCAAGGTGTGAGGCGGGAGGGGGGAGGGAAAGAGGGGGTGAGGGAGGGAGGGGGTGAGGGAGGGAGGGATGCTGTACGTCACCATCTGTCTCACCTGATCATCTCCCCCCTCCCCCGTGGCCCTAATGGACGCAAGATGCTGAACACGCCTGATGCTAACAGAGGAGGAGGAGGAGGAGGAGGAGGAGGAGGAGGAGAGTGGGAGGATGAAGACACAGAGGTGGAAGGGGAAGTGGGAGGAGGAAGATAAAAAGAGGTAAGAGGAGGATAGAAGGAGTATAAGGAGAAAGAAAGATAATGAGGAGGATAAGAAATACAATAAAAGTGAAGGGGAGGAACACGAAGAGAAGGAGACGAGAAAAAAAGAGTGACGGAAGAGAAGAAAGAATGAAAAAATAAAAAAATAAGACAGTAGAATCAAAGAAAATAGCCATAAAACGCAAGACGGTAACCCCCCCCCCCCCCCAATAAACACGATTAAAACATATACACCCACTAAAAAATTATTCGGCACCCGTATCATATTGTATCACGCCGTAAGGATACCGAATAATATTGTAGCGGGTGTACAGTACGTCACGTTTTCCCAGAGTTAAAAATATTACTTACATTCTCCTCGCAGCCATAACTCAGGTAAACAAAGGTGAAACACGCTAATTAGTGAAGTTCGCCTCGATAATGTTGATACGAAGGACGAGGTAAAGTTTCATCAAGATCCGCTTAGTATTTCTCAAGTTATAGACAGGACAAGGAACTCAGACAGAAATGACAGGCGGATGAAAAGACAGTCACTTGAACCCAAATGCATCCGAATATTCTATGTTAGTTGCAGAAGGATAGGAATAACGAGGGGTATGAGATAGAGTGAGTAAATGAAAGGGAGAGGAGAGATAACAGAGAATGAAGCAAGAAGGAGGGAAGATAGAGAAAGGGGAGGAGAGGAAATGGGAAGTGGTACTACAGAGGAGGGAAGAGAGAGAGAGAGAGATAAAGAGGACAGAGGAGAGGGGCAGAGAAAATTGTCTTTATAAAGGGTAGAGTAAATGAAGGGAGAAGGTGAAGGAGGGGATGAGAGAGAGAGAGAGAGAGAGAGAGAGAGAGAGAGAGAGAGAGAGAGAGAGAGAGACAACGAATACATAAGCAGCAGAATCCACAACACACACAACAGAAGAAGGGAAATAAAAGAAACAAAAAAAATAACGAAGGGAAAAGGAAAGAGAGTGAGATAAAAGAGACGAAAAATATAATAAAAATGAATAAGAGTAAAATAAAATCAGAGTGATGGGGAGGGTGTGGAAGTGAGGTAGGAGGAGGAGGAGGAGGAGGAGGAGGAGGAGGAGGAGGGGAAAATTAATCAACTAAATTATAGTGAGGGAAGAACACAAGGGAATGAGAGCTGGGGATGACAGAGTGAGAGCAGGGAGAAGGGGAGGGAGAGTGAGAAGGAGGAGGAGGAGGAGGAAGAGAAGGGAGAAGAGAGGGGAGTTGGAAGAATGAAGAAGAAGAGGAGGAGTAATTAAGAGTGAGGGGAGTAGAGAGAGTGGGGAGAGTAAAGGAAGGTGAGAATAGTGAGGAAGGGAAGAATGAGAATGGGAAATGATAAGGGAGAGGAGGAGGAGGAAGGGACGTGAAGAGGAAGGAGAGCGAAGAAGGAGAATAGTGAGACAAATGGGAAAAATGAGAGAATATAAAGTATGAGAAAGAAATAAGTGTGAAAGGAAAGAAGAGACAGAGAAGATATGAAAAGAAAGAAGAATAAAAGGAAGGAAGAATAAGAATTAAAAGACTAGAGAAAACGAGAAGACAGTCGCAAGAGAGTCAAAAAGAAAAGAGAATCGAGTGACAAAAGACAGTCGCCCTTAAAAAAAAAATCGTACCACAGGCAAAAAACAAAAACAAAATCACATAATAAACTAAACAAAAACAATAATCACCTATAAAAAATAAAGAAAATCACATAAACAAAACACAGGACTCTCTCCCTCTGTCCCCTATAAGTAAAACACAGAAGAGAATCGCGTGATAAAGACGGAACAGAAGACACCAGCAAGATCCATCACTCCATTACCACATTTACTCGTGTCCTCCGGGAAGTAAAAACCACCAGCCTGGGTAATTAATACAGTCAATGAAATGAATGGTGGGAGGAAAATGGCTCGGGAAATAAAAAAAAATCCTTGGTTCGCTTTTTGTCGCGTTGAGAACAGGGTAAAAAAAAAAAGTCTGAATCCAGCGGACTGTTTAAACGCGGCCGGTATCCCAACATGGCGCGGCTTTGTTTATTTATGTCAGGTGATGTTGATCCACAGACGTCATGTTTGGCCAGGATCTGGGTTCAAATTCTCAAATATTCGCACCTCGATTCTCCTTTTTTTTTCTTTTTTAATATTATGGATTTAAGAGAGTTAGGTAATGATCATAATGGCGTCAATACCACAGATAGACTCAATAAATGTTTCCATGTTATTTTATTTTCATCACTGCTGACAATAATTGGCTGACTTCTTAAGATATAATGTTACGTTAGTGTCCAAAATGGAGTCGGAGTTAAACCCAGATTCTTCCTTTTCTCTGATGTGCTATTTAACCTACGACCCTTTGAGAATTAAGCCATAATTCCCAAGTCTTAAAGAGCTTACGTTTAAATTTTCTCGTAAATATATTTAAGAAAATGACTTGACTTACGGTCGAGTCTCAGTCCTATTCCAACTCCATTAGCTGTCATCTTTGAGTCTTCACATCACCTACTAGGACAGATATATAACGTAAGAACCATTGAGAAGCCATCAATATGTCTCGTAATTTAAAGGAGACAGTTAAAGGATGAAAATTGATCGCAAGAACCAATGAGAATCGTGACCCAGACGTGATCCTGAGTGTTGGTGCCAAAAGTCTATTACCTGAAGCTTTTAAACTCCTCCTCTCCTAATTCCTGTATTTATTTTACTTCTTCGTTAATTTCTGTCGATTTTCTTACTCAAGTCTATATTTTTCCTTATTATATTCTCTTTCCTCCTTCTTCCACACCCTCCTTCCCCTCATTCATTACACTGGTCAACAAAGTTTTTGTTGTATTGCTATAAACACTTGATTCTACCTAATTTGGGTGTGCTGATCTCATATCTGAAGTTAGTTTCTTTCTGTAAGCTCTAGTTTTTTTGCAATCAAGGTATTTTGAAATTTCAAAATTTCGTCTTCGTCTTATTGACCTCGTCGTCTATCTTGAAAAATATGTCATTAAACTGTCATTAAATTAGCTGGGTAATAAACAATAAAATATTACATATTCTAAATTTATTCAACAACACAATTTGAAACATGTTCCATCTAAAACAAAGGTTGAAATTTGTATAAAACTCATTGTTAGGTAAGAAATTTGTTACTATGAGGAGACAAAGCCCAATCACATTTTAGCCAGGTAGGAATTTGCGCTTGAAGCTCTTGCGTTTGTGAAATGTCTCAGGGCACTCTCGTTTAATGCTCCAGCAGTAGTCTGCCATCATATGTTTGTCCCATCTCCCTTGGTAGCGGTCTTCCATGGTCTTGAGATCCTGATGAAACCGCTCGCCTTGCTCGTCACTTACTGCCCCTAGGTTCTCAGGGAATCTATCAAGATGACTATATAGGAAATGGAGTTTGACACTCATATTGCATCCAAGGTCATGAAAGGCTGACAACATGGTTGCTACAAGGGTTTCATAGTTGTCAGCCTTTTTATTACCAAGAAAGTTTTCCATTACCGCCACAAATGAAAGCCATGCACCCCTTTCCTTGTCGTCCATCTTTCTGACAAAGTCTTGATCACGTACAAGTGCACGAATTTGTGGTCCATCAAACACACCTGCCTTTATCTTCTCAAATGACAAAGCAGGGTGAGCAGAGACTATGTGTTGGAAGCATTCACCATCAGTATTTAATGCTCTGACAAACTGTTTCATCAGGCCCAGCTTGATATGGAGAGGAGGAAATATGATCTTTTCTCGACTGACGATTGGATCATTGACAATGTTTGGCATACCAGCTTCCAGAGTCTCACGTAAGGGCCACTCCTTCAGGTTCCAATGCCTGTCTCTAGCTCGGCTGTCCCACATGCAAAGAAAGCAGGGATACTTTGTAAATCCTCTTTGTTGGCCAAGAAGGAAGTTCACCATTTTGAGGTCAACACAAATTGTCCAGTTGTGCTCATGGTATTTTAGCAGGTGAATCACAGTTTTAATGTCATTATACTCCTCTCGTAAGCACACAGAATGACCCACTGGAACAGCTGCATAGACATTACCATTATGTAGTAGCACACACTTCAGGCTACGCTTACAACTATCTAGAAATAATCGCCAGTCATTTGGACTATACAATGGAATCCCTAATTCCTGGAGAAGACCCGGGATATTATGACAGTAAACAAACTTATTCTCCTCTGTAAAGAATGGCACAAAATCCTGTTCCCGCTTTCTGAAGTCTGAAACTTTTGTGGTCTGGTTCAGTAGAGCCTTTTCTTGCAACCTAGAAGCTAGAACTTCTGCTGCATTTTTGGAGAGACCCAAATCACGCACAAGGTCATTCAGCTCTGGCTGACTAAACTTCTGAGGGGTTGATGACTCTGGTGTACCATCAGAAGAATCGTCGGAATCTGCAAGTATTTCTTGAGTTTCATGTTCACTCTCTTGGTCTTTGTCGCTTCCCTCCTCTTCAGCTGGAGACAACCCATTAAAAACTGGAACTGGTAGCTCATCAGAGTGCAAAGTAGGTCGAATTGCTGAAGGGATACTAGGATACGATATTTTATGTCTGTTTTTCTTGCCAACACCCTTCGTATTGATCAGACAAAAATAGCAGTCAGTTGTGTGGTCCTTCGGTTCTCGCCAGGTCATGGGAATTCCGAACGGTAAGCCCTTACGTTTTCCTTTTGTCCAGTCACGCAGCATTTCTTCGCAGTTATGACACACAGCATGTGGAGCCCATTTTTTGTCTTGGTCGCCAAGAGTAAGTCCGAAGTACGCTTTATAGCCGCGCCTCACAAACGATGTTATATTGCGCCTCTGACGAATAAGCGTGAAGTATCCACAAATATAACAGAAGGCATCAGGTTTGTTCACACATTGATTTCTCTTTGTAGCCATGACCAAATCTGAAAGAAAAAACAGACAAAATTATATCTCCCTATTGATACCATAATCGTGTAATTAATTAATTTGACCGCAAACGGCTAGAATGTAAAACCTCAAAATGCATGAAAACTGGAGCATGCAGAACAAAACTGGTTTCAAATATGAAATCAGCAGATCAAAAATGGTAAGAAACAGTAAAGAAATCTCATGCAACTGGGAATTATAAAAAATTTGTTGTCCTGTGTTATCATTGCATTTTTTTCCGTCTGTCTCTTTCCCTTTTTATCTTCCTTTCATTTTCCTCTTCTTTTTTCTTTTCTTCTTTCATTCGCTCTAACAAAAATTCATCTCTCTCTCTCTCTCTCTCTCTCTCTCTCTCTCTCTCTCTCTCTCTCTCTCCTTCCCTTAATAAAAAACAACACCAATCTGGACCCACTATCAATCACCCAATCACTATCAATCACTATCAATCACTACCAATCACTACCAATCTCCCCCTAATCACAAACTGGCACGTGACACAAGATCTTCCAATGAATAATTACTATTTCAATTCACACTTTCCTTAGCCTTTCCATCTTCAATCTTCAACTTTTAACTCTTCCACAAATGTCTCCACAAACCACCTGGGAACCGACGAGTTAAAACTACCGGAGGATAGACAGCCCATTCTGATTGGTCCATCTTCGAGGGGGGAGGGAGGGGAGGGAGAAGGGGGTACAAAAATAGGTAATTCTATCTATCTATCTATCTATCTATCTATCTATCTATATATCCATCTATATCCGGTTTCCATCCATCCCTCTCACCTACACATGCTCATTCACTTCCTCCATTCACCTTATTATTTGCCTCCCACTTCCCCCATTATTCCAATTCCATTAAACTCTCTCTCTCTCTCTCTCTCTCTCTCTCTCTCTCTCTCTCTCTCTCTCTCTCTCTCTCTCTCTCTCTCTCTCTCTCTATGAAGGCTATACCAAAGATTAAAATAGTTACTTCAGGTCAACAATAACTGTATTAAGGCAGGTCAGGAGAGTTCACAAGAGGTCAAGGAGTAGTAATATCAGTGACCTTTAGCTGTGGATCTTCTCTCTATCATCTTTAAATACCTCAGGTTCCTTCTTGCTCACTTGTAAACAGTTAATATTCAACACAGGTTTCCTCCCTACAGGTCCCAGGAGGCCAAAGATGTAGTACATACCTCCCTCTCCCACATACCTCTGGAGGTCACAAATGTACATTCCTCCCTACAGGTCCCAGGAGGCCAAATATGTACTGTATATATCTCTGGAGGCCACAAATGTATTTATCTTCCCCCAGAGGTCCCACGAGGCCACATATTTACCTCTCTTCCCTCACACGTCACTGGAGGCCAAAAGGCGTACCTCTCTTCTCCCACAGGCCCCTGGAGGCCACAGATGTACCTCTCCCTCCCTCAACTTTCCTCTCGCTGTAAACTTCAGTCGGTTATTCATCAAAGTCTCATCAAGCCGAGCTGAAGTGGCTGATATACAATGCCCAGCCTGAAGTTCTTCCTCCGCTACGATGACACTATTGTGAACCCCTCCTCTCTGCCTGCCCTCATCACGGGGTTGTGGGGTGGGGGTGTAGGGGTCTTGGGTGGGGGTGTAGGGGTCTTGGGTGGGGGTGTAGGGGTCTTGGGTGGGGGTGTAGGGGTCTTGGGTGGGGGTGTAGGGGTCTTGGGTGGGGGTGTAGGCATAGGGGTCTTGGGTGGGGATACAGGGGTGAGGGGAGGTGAGAGGTGAGGCCGGTGAGGTAGTCGTGGGTGAGTGTAGGGAGGGTGAGCTGGTGGGGTTGTAGGGTTATAGTTATAGGGTTATTGAGCTGTAGAGGGAAGAGAGGTAAGAACAACCTACTTCAATCACAACAGTTCAAAACAACGGCTCGTTAAAAAAGTTTCTTCCACTAACAACCAGTACTTAAATGGTTCTTCAAAGCCCCCCCCCCCCTCACCGTCTACCAAGTGTTAAATGATGCTCAAACGCCTTTAGTTCTTTACTCAACAACTGATGAATAAAACCCACTTCCCAAATCCTACATAATCACCTCCTGACTTTCATCTCTTTACAGTTAAATGAAATTATCTTCTTGATTCTACTTAACAGCTAATTACGATAGAGAGGCTAGTTTAAACCCGTATGGTATCCGGTACTGAAAATATATTCCCTTTGAGAGAAAGATGTCACAAACCCCGATAATCACGTAACAAACTATAATAATCAAGTAACAAACCAAAAGTCACGTAACAAACTATAATAATCACGTAACAAACCAAAAGTCACGTAACAAACTATAATAATCACGCAACAAACCAAAAGTCACGTAACAAAGCACAGGATTCAAGTCTTTTTTCCTAAGTATATTATCATTCCTTCTATTCAACCTGCACAGGCTTACGTATCGGTGTGGGTAAGTGGCTGATGTTCTTGCCATTTCCAGCTAAACACAAACAAATCAACAACAACACCTGTCTTACTGAAGGTGAGTGTTAATTAGCGGAAGCAGGTGGGGCTCAGGTGGAAGCTGGTGTCTTTTACAGGTGTGTGCTGACATACACTTTCCTGCTAGCCTTTGCAACATCAACAATCTCTTATCACACTCACTTGGCAGCTATGTAATCCCATCAACTCCCCATGGAACCTTGCAACATAACACATACACCATTGCAACTGTATTATCCCCCCGTGCAACCCTGCAACACCATCCATACGCCTTTAAAACACCGAAACCCTAATTAAACTTGCAAAATTATCAGCATCGCCAATACACCATTACAAAAACATCAATACGGATTTGCAACACCGTCATTCCCTGATACAACCTTGCAACATCACCAGTAAAACTTCTCCCCCGACGACTAACACAAGTCCAGTGTCCGTCCCTCCACACACACACACACACACACACACACGCACACACACACACACACACACACACGCACACATACACACACACTCAACACAGTGACCCATCAGAACCAATCTGAGGCGCCTTTATCCCTGTTAATTACTTATGCAAATGACCGTAGACTCTGCCTGGCCCTCAGGGGGGTGGGGGTGAAACGATGCCTCCACACACACACACACACACACACACACACACACACACACACACACACACATTATATCAGCTGTACCTGTAGTAAATTCTCATAATATATAAATGAAATATTATCCTAAGCTATCTCATCAATCACCTATATCACTTATCAATATACAGTATAACATAACTATATATGATGCAATTGATCAATTATATCCATCATTAAATAATATATAGCCTATAAATATTAGAAATAATTACCTATATTTTACCTACAGTATATTAATGTAATAAATGAGTTTTGTAATATCACAGGTGACTGCAGGTGTCTCGAGGCATCACAGGTGACTGCAGGTGTCTCGAGGCATTACAGGTGAGAAGAATTACAGCTTTAATGTAGAAAAGATTGCTTCTTATGTTTTATTTATTTTTATTATATTACTTATTCAACGTCTCTCTCTCTCTCTCTCTCTCTCTCTCTCTCTCTCTCTCTCTCTCTCTCTCTCTCTCTCTCTCTCTCTCTCTCTCTCTCTCTCTCTCAAAAGTACCAATCTCCTCTTAAATTCTGGAGTGTGGTCATCAATCTCCTGCATAAATTAACTCTACCTCAAGAACATTAAGAAGAAAATGTGCTCCCGCGTTCCATTTTCTATTGGGCGGAGGCGACGCTGTCTTCTTCTCCACCTCAACTCACCTTAAGAGAACTTTATTTTTAAAGGTAACTTGTGGGTATTATTTACATCAGTGATATCTGTGCTATTAACTATTTCAGAGTGAGACTAACAACCATTCTCTCTCTCTCTCTCTCTCTCTCTCTCTCTCTCTCTCTTTCATACCCACACACACACATTCATTAACATACATATACTCTCTTTTATAAATATACAGTACACACACACACACACACACACACACACACACACACACGTCAGGTATTGTCTACCTAAGATTGCTTCACCTTTAAAATTAATTCTGGACTTAGTTTAACATTTAAGAGCTGTCGCTATAATAAATTACACACCTGAAGTTCACATAAGAAAAGATCCTATACTGTGCCACGATTACAACGACAGAATGAGTTAGTTAATTACTGTTTAATCTTTGAGTCTAAAGATAGTATACATAGTAGAGATACATTAATTAATACATATATAAACATACTGTAGATAGATAGATAGATAGATACAGTAGATAGATAGATACAGTGGATAGATAGATAGATAGATAGACATACATTATTCAGTAAAATCGCCATACAAATTCACAGTGATCCAACAAGCGTAAAAAAAAACAAGGGATTAATCAAGGGATTTTCAGACCTATAGACCGTAGGATGATCGTCATTTTAACGCTAATTTCGAATCTGCTCAAAGAATTAGGACCAGAAAATCACCTCTGACCCTCCCTGCCCCCCTCCCTCCCACCCTCCCCCGTCCTTCCCTCCCTTCTTACCCTCCCTCCCTCCTCCCACCCCCCCCGTCCTTCCCTCCCTCCCTCCCTCCCTCCTACCCTCCCTGGAATTTACATCAAGGATCCCTGGAGTTGTCGACCATGCCAGGGCGAGAGCAACAAAAAAACACATTAAAACAGGCGATTAACTAAGGCACTTTGACCCCTGTAAACACTGGTCATTGGGGTCATTTTTCTCGTGGCTGCTGCAGGAGGTGAGCCTTTAAGGTATTTCACCTCCATTTGCATAAACGCTGATCTGGGGCGATAGAAAAAGGTGTGGGCTGACCGTGTGTGCTGAAGCTACGTCAGGAATCAGGAGGTTCTGTACCGTGCGTTCTGTAGGCAGCTGAAGTGTATACTCTAGTGAGTGTATTGTGTAAACCAAGTGAAGTATATTGTGTGTCCAACCAAAGTATATTTTCTAGGGGTATTATTGGGCGTGACAAGATAAGGCTAAACAAAAATGACAGAATTTTTTTTTTTAAATAATCAAACTTGTCTCAGATCATGTTGCAACACACACACACACACACACACACACACACACACACACACACACACACACACACACACACACACACACACCAAGTTGGGGGTAATAGCCATCACTAGTTGCCCAAGTTATAGTGCTGACAACCCTACCCCCCCAACCCCCATCCCCCACACCCCCCCCCCCCACCCAAGGAAGAACATCTGCTGACGATAAACACACGTTCTTAGCAACCCCCACCCTCACCCCCCTCCTCCTCCTCCTCTCATGTGATGGCTGAGTACAACGAGAAGACGAGGAGAAGAAGGAGTTAAGTTCCTCATTACTACCCAAATATTATAGCACAGGAGATTGATGTGATAACGCTCTCAAAAACTAAATATAATCTCTTCAATATAGATTATAGTCACATTATAGTTAACACAATGATCATAGATTATATATTCCCATTATAGATAAGATTGTGATTATAGAGTATGGTCGGGCGGTTTATACTTACTTCTTAAAATCTTATGTAAATATCTATTCCTCGTTGATTGTTAATGGCTTATGTGATAGCGGTGTGTGTACCTTTTATTACTATTATTATTATTATTATTATTATTATTATTATTATTATTATTATTATTATTATTATTATTATTATTATTATTATTATATTATTATTATTATTATTATTATTATTATTATTATTATTATTATTATTATTATTATTATTATTATTATTATTATTATTATTATTATTATTATTATTATTATTATTATACCCCTACAATAAACTATCACAACCCCCGGAGTTTAAAACAACAGCTCACTCAAAGATCCTTAGATAAAGAATTTTGATAAACCATCAATATTTATATATCCGGTTTTCATTTTATATATCAATCGGTTTTATTTTCCTGCTGGTGTCTGGATGCTATGACGTCACGCGAGGTTAATGCATTCGGTGGAATTTCATGGACCAGGCGCGTGGACAAAATCCCTATGGACAGATTCTTCACTGGACAAAATTCCAACAGACATTTTCCCATTGAGAGAGAAAGAGAAGCACACACACACACACACACACACACACACACACACACACACACATACACATACCAGTCACCGTCAGTAAATAGACCAAACTCTTAAGATGAGACAAACTGCTCATTAACTAAGTGACCTGACTAATATACTCAGTAATAACCTACCTGAATTACTCCGGATATAACGAAGGGCTTTTATGCATTACGGTAATTAGATCGTTATATACCTGGGGACGAGCTCACGGCTATGTAAACACTACTCTTATTATATTACATCAATTTCTAATAATAGTAATAATATCGGTATTAATGATAGTTGTAATAATAATAATAATAATAATAATAATAATAATAATAATAATAACCTCTTGATAATCACTACTTTTCTCATATCAAACAAAAGTAAAAATATATCATCAGTATAGAGACACACAACACCTGTCAACAAATGACTGAATAAATAACACATCAAACACTGTCGGGAGAACGTGGATGACCTGACTTGACCTCACCTGACCTTTCACCAAAAAGGTTATCCTCAACAAATGAATAAAACACAAAAGGTCACCTGTAACTTGGGGGGAAATTTTATGTTGCTTTTCTTTTCGTTTTGAGGTTTTGAGTAAATAGATAAAGCCTGATATTTTTCGGTCTTTCTTATTGTAATGTGTGTGTGTGTGTGTGTGTGTGTGTGTGTGTGTGTGTGTTATCCGAATATAATCACTAAGATAACAGAACAAAGTAGACCACAACAATAAACATTAAAATTAAAGCGAAAGATGATAACATTACGCACCTATAACCAAGATAACAATATATCACACATAGTTATGGCAATATAATCACCGGGATGAGGCAACAGGGCATTATACGCAATCATTGTCAAATTATACAGTGACTAAATGAGAATGATATGATTGTGATGGTCATTAATACGGGTTCCTCAATCACTTCCTGCTGCCTCCAGCCTGTCTAACAAGGGGTCGTAATGCCCTCCTGTAATTGGCTGAGGGAGTAATCATCTTAACTAGCGGCCTGTAATTACCAGGTGGGGGTAATAGGCGTGACCTGTACTTAGGTTGGTTATGAGGAGACATCTCACACTCACCTGTGGAGAGTTACTCATAAGGGGGAGTCCAACTCATAAGGGGGAGTCCAACTCATACGGGGGAAATCCAACTCATAAGGGGGAGTCCAACTCATAAGGGGGAGTCCAACTCATACGGGGAAAATCCAACTCATATACTAATATTTGGGTTCATATTTATACTTATACACACTCATACTCACACTCATATTCACTTTTATAATGAGTCATAATCATACTAAATCTCACTTTTATTTGTACTTATATTTAAAGTGACGTTCAGCCCCCCCCCCTCTCTCCCTCTCTCTCTCTCACACACAAAATACAGCAGAATCCCTCCCACCCACACCCTCAAGAGACAAGACCCCCTCCCGCCCACACCCTCCCACACTCTCAAGAGACAAGACCCCCTCCCACCCACACCCTCAAGAGACAAGACCCCCTCCCGCCCACACACACCCACACCCTCAAGAGACAAGACCCCCTCCCGCCCACACCCTCCCACACTCTCAAGAGACAAGACCCCCTCCCACCCACACACACCCACACCCTCAAGAGACAAGACCCCCTCCCGCCCACACCCTCCCACACTCTCAAGAGACAAGACCCCCTCCCACCCACACCCACCCACACCCTCAAGAGACAAGACCCCCTCCCGCCCACACACACCCACACCCTCAAGAGACAATAGACCACCTCCCGCCCACACACACCCACACCCTCAAGAGACAATAGACCACCTCCCGCCCACACACACCCACACCCACAAGAGACAATAGACCCCCTCCCGCCCACACACACCCACACCCTCAAGAGACAATAGACCACCTCCCGCCCTCACCCACCCACACCCACAAGAGACAATAGACCCCCTCCCGCCCACACAGCTCTGGAACAAGAATGGAATTACCTTTTCAAAAACCTATTCTACCAGCATGACCTAATTTGACCCTTGACCTCACTGCTGATAACTTCATGGAGGTGAGCCGCGACACGACAAGAGACTGCCGCCAAACATAACACGGAGGCCCGGTGATTAAGATAACACAAGCACCGTAGCAACAAGAAAACACAACCATTGAACAAGATAACACAAGAGTCGTACAAAATAACACGAGAAGTAAACAAGATAACACGAGAAGTGAACAAGATGACACGAGAAGTGAACAAGATAACACGAGAAGTGAACAAGATGACACGAGAAGTGAACAAGATAACACGAGAAGTGAACAAGATAACAAGACAACACATTCATTGTATAGTTTGCATGATAACATAAACGTGGTGTGAACAAGATAACGCAATCATGATATAATCCATAAAGATATAACAAGCACCGCGTATGATAACAAGACACCACGTGACAACACAAAGCGGTCATGTGATTAAGGAGATAACATCAGTAGTGAACCACAGGTGGGGGAGGGAGATATTAAGCTGTCCGAGGCCCAACTGGGAGATATATCTCTCACTATCTCCCGGGTGGAGATAGTGAGAGATAAACCGGTTATGTGGAACAAAAGTCGCGTCCGAGATACACCAGAAATTATGAGATAAAATCGCTATGGCGGAGGAAGGGAGATGTGGGGAGGGAGGGAGTGGGTGGATGGATGGAGGGAAGGGGTAGAGGGAGGGAGGAGGGGTCGTTGGTACAGGTTCTTGCTGATTATTGTGCGGAGGGAAGGGTGGAGGGTAGAAATTGCTCCTCTTTTGTGTGGAGGGAAGGGTGGAGGGTAGAAATTGCTCCTCTTTTGTGTGGAGGGAAGGGTGGAGGGAACATATTGTAATCTGCCACCCAGCACTACCTTCATTTTTCCGTTCACAAAAACATTTAGAAAATAATAAATACAAATAATATAAAATAACAAACATATGGCAAGTTATTATAGGCATTAATACACAATAATAAACTACAGTCCCCACAAAAAATGTTACCCCACGTTTTCTATGTAATCGGAAGTGTTAAATACAATATTCCCCTACCGTTTTCTATGTCATATTGTCAATACGACCAAGGATACTCAACTCTCCCGCTATTTTCTATGCTATCAAGGTTACTAAATAGTATTCCCCATTTTCTTTATAATCGTGGGTAGTGAACATCCTTTTATGTTTCCTATGCCACCATTGTACTAAATACTCTACCCATTTTCTATGCCAGGAAGAGAAATAAAACCCCTTTCCCCATTTTCTGTGACCGCCATATTGTCTACACCAGCAGGGGTAATACATACCATTCCAAATTTTCTGTCAACATCACATTTTCTATGCCGCGAGGGGTAATAAATACTGTCCCACATTTTCTATGCCAGCGGGGGTGACTATACCATCAGTGACACAGGCCGCTACCACCGCCAGAAGCAATCCTCCTTGCAATAAATGCTGGTGTGTACCGGCCACCTGCCACGCCCGCTGGCCTCCGATAATGGGCTCGGCCGGACTCCACAAAGAGGAGACCCGGCCACATATATTACTAATATCTCCCTGATATCTGTGATGGAGACATTAGATATGCATCGGCGGGATAGTCTGAATATCTGACTGTTAAGGGAACACTTGGAGATACTTCACTTGGAGATACTTCACTTGGAGATACTTATACTAATGCAGAATAATTACATGAATACGCATTTGTTGTTTTGGTGCATTCGTTTACATATATATGACTCGATGTATACATATGATTATATTTATTCTTGATTAGGGGGATGTATACAATACTACTAGTATACAAGTTACCGCATCATATGAAGGGGGCGGCATACATGTAAATAATCATCAACCTGTATCAACACCACCACAACATCACCATACCATTACCACCTCAATCAACACCACTGCACAATGAACCCAAACCATATCACCCTCAAAACTAGCAGCGCCACCCCAACATTGTCACCACCACCACCACCACCACCACCATCATCACCACCATCATCACCACCATCATCACTCCATCATCACCATCATCACCACCGCCGTCAGGAGAACGATCACAACGAGTCAACAGGAGGATGGAAACCAGAGTCTATAAACAAGACCAGGTCAGGTTGAGAGTATCCAATACACTATGTCAACTCTCTCTTAATTTCACATGGATCAGGCCCCCGGGAAACAGATCATAGACACACACCCTCAAGAACTTAATGATGCCACACCACACACGCCTTTACCACCTGTTGTATACACTATTATTAAAAGGTTTGGGCATTAATGGGTACTTAAGATTGTCATTTATGGGAATTTTTAACTTATTTGTTCGGGTATTATATGAAGGTAGTGGCATTGTTAGGCATTTTCAGGCCGTTTTAAGGACTCATTTGTAGGTATTGGTATTTTGAAGGCATTTTTAAAACAATAATAATAATAATAATAATAATAATAATAATAATAATAATAATAACACAAGAAACGGGATCATAAATACTGTTTATACACCTGATACAAAAGGCTCTGATATCACCCCAGTACAGTTAAATACTATTAAATCCCCAAATCCCCCTCATTAATCCCCTTCACAGGTTCATACACGTCACTCCTGTATACACCCAATTCAGGATCACAATCACAAAAGTGTTCTGCTTAAGGTACTGGATTTCATAAATGGCTGGTATAAATGTTTGAATCCCTTAAATATCCAGTATGACACATGCCTCAATCATGGACTTGGATTCAATAAACGTTTTAAGTATGGAGTTCGATTCTACATTAACTATATCGTCGAATCAAATATTAAGAACATGGGTTTATTACGTCTATATATAGTATAAAGGTTCTGATCCTACATATACATATGCACTGGTCATGGGTTCACAGTTCATATATGTACGGTAAAATGGGTTCTGATCCTAAAGGTATTCTGGTCGAGGATCAAAACCTTTTATAATATATAAGGTTTCTGATCCCACAAATGACTGACCATGTGAAAGGGATATCACTGTTCAAGGGAGGTGGTGTGGAGGGAGTGTGTGTTAGGAGGGAAAATGGGAGGGGGGTGTAGGAATGGGGGTGTGGTTGGGAGGGAGGGGGTTGGAGAGAAATAGGGGTTGGAGAGAGTGAGGAGGGTGGAGGAAGGATGGAGATATGGATGGGGTGGAGGGAGGAAGTCAAGGGTGGAGAGGGAGAGGATGGTGGGATTAGGGTGGGGGGATTGGAGGTGGTATAGATGGAGGGGCATTGGAGGGGGGGAAGGTTGGAGGGATGGAGGTTGTATAGAGGAAGGGGGATTGGAGGGAAGGGAGGGGGTTGGATGGAGGGCTGGATGAAGGGGAGGTTCGATCCCGGAGGCACAAGGGTTTGAAAGGTTCAGATTCAATATGCGTCCGCGTCAGAGCTTCGGATTTTGGCAGTATTCGTGTTTGAAGTTTTGGGCGTCCATAAAAGTCACTCCCGGAGGGTTCTGAATCCTTTATGTGAACGAGTGTGGACCGGAAAACCATAACTTTTAAGTTTCACATATGTATATATGTCTGCAGTACAGGTGTGCATCCTACCGGCAGCTATATTTTTCAGGCTTGACTGTCAACACTTTTGGATTTCACATATTCGACTGCTGGCTATATTTCATGCTTTGGATCTTATATATTTCATGGTCTTGAATCCTCGCAGCGACTGACTTAAAAGTAATATTTATTTCAGTAAAAATCCCGTAATGTCATTTGCATTCACCGACTCATGGCAGGAGGAAATTAACAACATCCTTGAAATAAAATTACATATAATCTCTTAACATATAATTAAATATACTGTAATTAAAATACTCTCCTGACGACTGAGGCAAAACTATGATTAATATTTAGGAAGATAAACTAATGAACAAACTCTGGAAAAATAAGCGAGCATGAGTTTACTGATGAAGATATTAACTGAAAATGAACTACAGTTAAATAATAGTCTTATGTGATTTCTCGCTCCATAGTGATGAGTTATTTAAAAGTATTCTTGAAATATTGTTATTCTCCTCCTACTGATGTAACACCTGGTGGAATATTTATTACCATTAAGTAATAAAACTTTAAAATGAGATAAAATAAAACTACAACTATTTTAATGAAGAAAACAACTATTAAGATACTCCAATATTACCTCATAGAGTGCTAAAACTATGAAGTGTAATTAATAAACGAGTTAATTTGTAACCAATAAGAGCGTTCTTAAGCGATGATGCCACGGAATGACGTCATGTGAGAGAGCCAATCACGACACTACCTAGCGGTAACGTCATGTTAGTGGACCAATCAGAGCCCCGACAGTCAAAAACACCCGCAATAAATCATTATACCGCCTGTGATATAAATGATAACTACTTCACCTTACACACCACTTACTAATACAGCCATAAAAATAATTAACGAATAAGGCAGTTAACTAATTATATCATAAATCTACCGCTAATGGGTGGACTATAACGAGGGTGGGGAAGGGGAACATGGTTCTCCGGGGAGGGGTTAGGGAGGGGGAGGGGGGAGGAGCCCATCAGTGTGCTTAAACTAGGTTAAATCGCTTAATGTTAGATTAGGTTAAGTTAGGTGAAGTGAAGGTTAAGTTAAATGACACTTAATTTAGGTTAGGTTAAGTTATGTTAAATTACCTTAGAATAGGTTAAATTTGGTTCAGACAAGTTAGTTCACATTATATTATAATAAGTTAGGGTAGAGTGGTTGGTGCCGCGTTAACGATAACACTTCATGTACCACGCCTGTCTAATACAGCAGGTCTGGCGGAACAACACCTGACCCGTGTTAATTACCAGGTGGCCAGGTGACCCCCAGGTGAGTTTCCATCACTTGAAGGACCCAATTAACCTCAGGTGACCCGGTAACCCTGGGCCATGGGTCATAATATTATCCTATAGCGTAGTAATTATCAAGACTAAAAATAATTATAATAATAATAATAATAATAATAATAATAATAATAACAATAATAATAATAATAAAATAATAATAATAATAACAATAATAATAATAATAATAATAATAATAATAATAAAATAATAGTAATAATAATAATAATAATACTAATAATAATAATAATAATAATAATAATAATAATAATAATAATAATAATAATAATAATAATAATAATAATAATAATAATAATAATAATAATAATAATAATAATAAAATAATAATAATAATAATAATAATAATAATAATAATAATAATAATAATAATAATAATAATAATAATAATAATAATAATAATAAAATAAATATTAAGAAGAATAATAATCATAATAATAATAATAATAATAATAAAATTAATAAATAATAATAATAATAATAATAATAATAATAATAATAATAATAATAATAATAATAATAATAATAATAATAATAATAATAATAATAATAATAATAATAACAATAATAATAATAGCAACAATAGTGATATGTTCTTCACAACACATCAATAACCACCTCATCAATATCGACAGGCACATAATTACTGATGCAATCGGGAATAACTTAAGAAAACGTTGCAACTTTTAAAATACTGCAAATTGCAAACTATAGCAACTGTGAGAAGCTGGACAAGTGTTGGTCATTTCCTGCCTGTGTGTCTCCGTGGGTACTCTCTCTCTCTCTCTCTCTCTCTCTTGGGCCCTCACTCAGTAACACACACACACACACACCACGCCGGTGGGCCAAGTCAATTAGCAGAGTCACAGACGACTGTTATCAAGTCTTCATAAATTCCTAATTATACAGTTATTATCTTCTCTTCTTATTATTATTCTTGTATGTATGTATGTATGTATGTATGTATGTATGTATGTATGTATGTATGAATGTATGTATGTATGTATGTATGTATGTATGTATGTATGAATTTATGTATGTATGTATGTATGTATGTATGTATGTAATGTATGTATGTATGTATGTATGTATGTATGTATGTAATAATAATAATAATAAAAGGTTCATCAATAGAGTTGCAGCCGGTGGCTGTATGTATGTATGTATGAATTTATGTATGTATGTGTGTGTGTATGTATGTATGTATGTATGTATGTCAAGAAGACTCACTATAATTATTATTATTATTGTTGTATTATGTATGCTTAGTCTTACCAAAGGAATACGATTGTGTTGACAGGAGCGAGTTGGTGGTGGTGAAGGGTGACGTAGGTGTGGTGATAATTGACTGACAGACAGGCAGGTAGAGACGCTGGCTGCTTGGCTGAGTTCAGTGTGACTGTGGACCATGACTGCGAATATCACACACACACACACACACACACACACACACACACACACACACACACACACACATACACAACATGGCATGCGTGTGAACCATTAAGGAGATTACTTACATAATAATATTGGATCATGTCTCTCAGTAATTACCAACATTTTTCTACGTCCCTTTCGCTAAATTACAACGAGAAGAGAGCTTAAGAACGAGCTGCGGTTGACCACACACCTCACGACGTATATATTTGTACTTAACCTTTTACCTCTTCCCTGTAATGTGAGTTTGTACCTAATGTTAAAAATATATTGGAGTTTAATGATGATAACAGTAATAATAATAATAATAATAATAATAATAATAATAATAATAATAATAATAATAATAATAATAATAATAATAATAATAATAATAATAATAATAACAATAAAACAAAACTATAAATAATAACATCCATCATAATAAAAGCAATAAAACGGGACAAATAAAACCCAAATAATTCCAACACCCAAAACATCTATCACCAGAGACCGTATGATAATAATTTATTCGTGTAATTAATACAGTATGTAATATAACTATCGATACATATATTACTGTATATATTGTTTGTATTTATTCACGATAATGTCTATCAAGTATTACGTAATGTTAATTTTTTTATGCATTAATTCCTCTACAAAGAAAAACATTAGATAACTTTCCATTAATGTACTTTTAATCCATAAATTGTCGATTATTTTAAGTTATTCTTTTCTGTTTAGGTTAAGTTAGGTTAGGTTAGGTTAGGTTAAAAACAGAGAACAATTTTAATCCAAATATTGTATAATATATTGTAAGCAGCGTGAAGAAATGGCAAAGTATGGCACAGCTACATGCAAGTTAAATAATAAGTAATCATGGTACAATAATAAGCAGAACAATGGAACAATTTCAACCCACATACCTTACGTGACCTAATTAATAAGCAGAGTTCAGGATAATTAATCAGCTGACAGCATATAAATAATAATTAATCTCGTCTAATGATTACTTTTCTGCCTACCTGTGGGTACTGACAGGCGTGACTATATTAAAGTAATTAAGGGGACGCACAGGACCATTATTATGCAAATGTTGGTGCCAGTGTGTGTGTTGGACTCTATACCTGGCACTGTGTTAGTCACGCCCTGGCCCTGTGTGTGTGTGTGTGTGTGTGTGTGTGTGTGTGTGTGTGTGTGTGTGTGTGTGTGTGGTGTGAGTGAGTGAGTGTCTGTTGTTTATCAGATATCAAATGATAAATAATGTAGAACACAGAATTTAACAATCCAAAAGACTTAACAAATATTTAGGTTAGGTTAGTTTAGGTTAGGCTTGGTTAGGTTAGGCTAGGTTAGGTTAGGTAAGGTGATGATGATGGTGATGATGGTGATGATGATGGATGACCTTAATATTACTCAAAAAAGAAATCAAACTGGCTCACTATTATCCACAAAAGAAATTAGGGGTCAACCTCATCCAAAATGGCGGTCAATAATATTCCCCAGCAGCCATTTCCATCAGCAGGTTTCGTCCACGTCACTCGCAGCAAAACTCCAGAAATTTTGTAAAAACTCCATAATGAATTTCAGCCAGGTGGAGTTTTTTTTTTTAAGCCATAATTTATGAATTT
>CAUDMG010000173.1:1830000-1832500 GCA_958450375.1 Homarus gammarus
GTTCTTGTTCTTGTTTTTGTTAGTATTATTCGCAGTAGTTGTAGTAGTACAAATTTTTCTACTAAAAACAAACATTTAAAAACAAATATATTTTTCAGACAAATTAACTCGAAATTTTAACAAAAATGAAAAGCAGACAAACACAAAGAAATCAAACAAACAAACAGAGGGAGAGTGTTGGTGGTGTTCTGTGGTGAATCACTGTGTTCGAACGCAATCAAACCGTCGACAGGGAGGGGGGGAAGGGAGGGGAGGGAGGGAGGGGGGGGGGCAGTTGGGAAGGCGGTAGGTTGGAGGAGGGAGGGGTAGGGCCCGGCGGGACAGCAAACTCGTTAATTCACACACACACAAAATATAAATAAATGATTCTTCACAGAGGCCTCGGTCATCAATAAGAGAGAGAGAGAGAAGAGAGGAAGAACATATATGGAAAGAAAGTTGAAGGAGAGAGAGGTGATACAAGATGGCGTCAATTTTACGTGGTGCCTTGAAGCCTTCTCCCCACACTCGGGGTTGTCGTGCGGGTGGCAGGAGAGGGCGTCAACTGGTGATGGGGAGAGGAGGTGTGAGGTGGGGTGGTGGTGATGGGGAGAGGAGGTGTGAGGTGGGGTGGTGGTGATGGGGAGAGGAAGTGTGAGGTGGGGTGGTGGTGATGGGGAGAGGAGGTGTGAGGTGGGGTGGTGGTGATGGGGAGAGGAGGTGTGAGGTGGGGTGGTGGTGATGGGGAGAGGAGGTGTGGGGTGGGGTGGTGGTGATGGGGAGAGGAGGTGTGAGGTGGGGTGGTGGTGATGGGGAGAGGAGGTGTGAGGTGGGGTGGTGGTGATGGGGAGAGGAGGTGTGAGGTGGGGTGGTGGTGATGGGGAGAGGAGGTGTGAGGTGGGGTGGTGGTGATGGGGAGAGGAGGTGTGAGGTGGGGTAGTGGTGATGGGGAGAGGAGGTGTGGGGTGGGGTGGTGGTGTGGGGAGAGGAGGCGTGGGGTGGTAGTACTGCAGGGTGGATCAGGGTACTACTGCCCAACATGGAAGACTCAAGGTCACCTCCACTCACACACACACGCACTCTCTCTCTCTCTCTCTCTCTCTCTCTCTCTCTCTCTCTCTCTCCTTATTCGCTCCATCTCCTTTTCCTTACATTTATCTTCCTATTTCCTCTCGTCCTTCCTTTCTTCCTCCACCCCCAAATTCCCTTTCTCCATTTCTTTCTTACTCCATCACCTTATTCTCTCTTTCTCTCTCCCATTCCATCCTTCTTGTCCTTATTCCTTCTTTCCCTTTCTCCATCTCACCTATCCTTCTCCCTATTTCCTTCCGCCTCCTCCTTGTTTATCCTCCTTCCCTCCCTCTTTCCCCAACTCATCTCTCCCCATCCTCCCTGTACTCTTACCTCCCATCCGCATTTTATTCCTCCCTTCCTCTCCTCTCCTCGTGCATTCCTTCTTTCCCCATACTTCTCTCCCTCACCTTCCTTCCTCTTTTCATACACACACACACACACACACACACACACACACACACACACACACACACGATCAAACATCTCTCGTCTTTTTTTTAGTTATTTCATTTTTTTCTATTTCTTTATTCCTACTTTTTTTTTACCGTTTTACTTTTTTCGCTCAATATTTCACCTTTCATGTATTTTTTTTTTAGTTTCATTTTTTAACGAAATTTGTATCAAAGTTCTTCATTTTTTCTTCTTTTACGTATTTTTTACGTTCAATATTTTGTTTTTACCTATTTTATTGAATTTCCTCTCCACTGTCTCTTGTTATTGTATTGTATTGTATTGTATTGTATTGTTACTGTCCTTTGTATTGTATTGCATTGTATTGTCTCTTGTTATTGTATATTAATGCATTATATCTCGCTTTTGTCTCCTTTTCCACATTTTCATTTATTTTCTCTCTTCTGTCACTTTACTATATTTTCCATCATCTTTCTTCTCTTTACTGCATTATCTCTCTCTCTTTCTCTCCTCTCTCTCTTTATTGTGCTTTCTCTCGTACGTCTCTTTTTATTGTATCTTGCCCCTATGCTCGGTGTGTGTGTGTGTGTGTGTGTGTGTGTGTGTGTGTGTGTGTGTGTGTGTGGCTGGGGAAACACACACAAAAGACACAGTTTTCACGAGGCTCTTAAAAGCTTCTCAACCACGACGTAAAACTTTAAGCCGCTATGAAACACTCCCTTACGATAGATAGTCTCCCTGTCACCCTTTCTCTTCCTCTATTTCTCCTTCTTCTCCCTTACATATATCTCACTCTTCCTCCCTTCCGCTATGAAACACTCCCCTACGATAGATAGTCTCCCTGTCACCCTTTCTCTTCCTCTATTTCTCCTTCTTCTCCCTTACATATATCTCACTCTTCCTCCCTTCCGCTATGAAACACTCCCTTACGATAGATAATCTCCCTGTCACCTTTGCCTTCCCTCTCCCGCCTTCTCCTCCTCCTCCCTTCCTCTCCCCTCCCTCCTTCTCTTCCTCCCTTCCTTTCCCTCCTCAT
>CAUDMG010000173.1:1837500-1860000 GCA_958450375.1 Homarus gammarus
AAACGCTGACAACGTATGGGACCGTTGAGGTTACTATAGAAATCTTCAGTACTCCAGCGTTCAAAGCGTAAGTAGCGTGTGATGTGTAGGAGGGGAGTGTAGATTCGCCCGCGTGAAGTCTAGAAGAAGTGTGGGGGTGTAGTACACTATATGGCAGTGGCAGAGAGGTGTATGGAGGTGTAGGACACTATGGCGGTGATAACACATAGGACCCAAAGAGCGTAGGACTACATGACACTACGGCCGTGACTACAGAACCTAACACACTAAAGGAGAGAAGTGAGGATAAATTTCACGGTCCGGCGGAGAAGTAAATAAATCCTGCACTAGAGAGAAACAGACTGGAAGAAATCTTACAGGAGAGAGAAGAAAACCGTATAGAACGACTGTAAGATACGGGAGTGGGGAAGGAGAAACGTAGGGTAGGGGTGTCGCTGTGGCGTGTGGGAGGCGTGCTAACGTGTCGGCGTGGCGTATGGAGGGCGTATAAACGTATCGGTGTGACGTACAATACGCTTGGAAGCTTAGAGATGAAGTATCAATATCTCAGGTTCTCACGGCGTATGTGGAGAGGCTCAGCCGGCGAGGGGAGGCAGAGAAAGCCGACGTGAAATGTACGGCTGATGGCGGTGGTGGGGAAAAATAACACGATTTTACAGAGGGGAAAAGGTCTGGGGGAGGGAGGGGAAGAGGGTGGGAAGGTTAGAGGAGGAGAGGTTTTCTGGAGAAGAGGGAGGGAAGGGAGAATGGACTCTTCAAAGGAGAAAGGGGAAGAAAGAAAGTAAGGAGTGAAGGGGAGGGGATTTTTGGAGAAGAAGGCAGAGAAGGTGAGAGGGGGAGTTTTTTTTATTGGGAAGGGAAAGGAGGAACATGGAGAGGGGGGAGACGTTTTTTTGGAGAGGGGAGAGGAATAGCGAGAAAGAGAGAGGGGGAAGGGTTTTTTATGGGGTGGAGAGAGAGAGAGAGAGAGAGAGAGAGAGAGAGAGAGAGAGAGGTTGTAGATATTAAGCAATATTAAAGTAATATAGAAACCAAAACAAAAGAGACAAGAAAGAAAAAAGTAAAACTAAATTATACAAGAAAATAAAAATATATAAAATATGAAGATACAAAACCGAAAGAATAAACTAGAGGGAAAATAACAACAGAAAATGAAGGCAAGTCTCAGGGGATACTGTAGTAAATAGATGTGACAGAGTAAAAAAAATAAAAATAAATGAATAAAGAAAGAAAATAAGAGGAAAAATACCAAAGAAAATGGAGGCAAGACTCAGGGAATACTATAGATGTGTCAAAATAGAAAATGCATTATGAAAATACAATAAATATATAGAAGAAAATAAGATAATAAGAAAATGGAACACACAAGAAAATGGAAGTAGGACCCAGGGGGATACTGAAGTAATAGATGTGTCAAAATAGAATTATGGCGGTACACACCAATTATCCCACAAAGGAAAATTCGATAATTTGGCCAATCACCTTTTGGGTTCGAATCCCACCCACGAACTCCTGACTTTTTTTTATATTTTCCCTCCCTACCTCCCCCCCCCCCCCCCAGCCCTCCATTTTCCTTTATTTTCTTAATTCTTTCCTCATTCTTATACCCAAATCCTCCAAATTATTGACTCCAGGTCCTCTATCCTCCAACTCACAGCCTCCAAATTCCTACCTCCCTTTCACCCCAGGCCTACAAAATCCTACCTACCTCTCACTCCAGGCCTACGATATCCTACCTCCCTCTCACTCCCGGCCTACAAAATCCTACTTCACAGTTCTCCAAATTCTTTTCTTCTCTATCCATCCTTCACTCCTCCAAAACCCCTCCTCTTCCTTCCTCCTTCCTTCCCTTCCAACAAACTTCAAACTCCTTAATTCTTCCTTCCTCTTCCTCCTTCCCAGCCTCCTTACACACCTCCAAATTCCCTCCTCCAATCCACACTCACCAAATGGCACACATCACTCTTCACCCACGCAACAAATACTTACATATGTATGAGTATATGTAATTACTGATGATTAGTGTATTTAGTGTATTTAATCACCTAGAATATACGCACTTAACGACCTTAGTGGTTGTTAAGGCTCATTAGTACATTAAAGAAGCAACAGCTCTCTCACATCTCGCCACCAACTCATCATAAACTCATTAGTATAAACTGGCCAAAGTTATGTCACACAAAACTCCTCGAAACTTTAAAAAATTATGCTACACCACAAACCTGTAATGTGCAGCACTTAAGGTCACACGGTACACCTGTTACCTGCACTAATTGCTACACAACACACCTGTAACTTATAACAATTGTCACGTAACACACCAGTAACCTGCAGTAATTATGTCACACAACACCTGTAAACTCCCTCACAGACATAACATGTGTACACAGGGATTAACTCATAACCAAGTAAAACAGGTGCAAACTAGACCTATGACGTCATAGATAACACATTTACACTAGAATAATTAAACCCTACACATAACACGTATAAATAAGACCTAATTACATGATATAACCTACATTTGAAAACAGGAATTAATTACCCTGAAATAATGAAACAAATTACACAGTATAAAATAACAAAATTTAAACTGGTGTAATCAAAAACAAATTTAACACCTGCATTACTAGAATAAATTACGTCACAGGTAACACGCGTCAAGCTCATTAATTACGACACACGACACCTGTATATCGCTGGTGATCATGTTACATATTCAACACACATGTATTCGTCGTAATTACACAAAAAATACATTACATAGATATACTTACATAAATTGTATATTACAATTAAATGTTATAATATTACTTACTTTATTCAGTTACTCGCCACCTCCAGTACTCAGGGTCAGTACTTACCTGCAAAGGAAAAAAGTGTTAAAGAAACATATATGATGGAATATATTTAATTATCAAGGTGTAAATTAATGTATGAGAGAGAGAGAGAGAGAGAGAGAGAGTAATTATCATGGTGATTATCAAATGTAATTAGTGATTAAGAAAGTAAAAAACAATTAACAAGGGAGATAGTGATTAGCAAATAGTGAATATTAAAGGAGATACTGCAGTGATTATGAACGTCAGTAGTGATAATCAAGGTAAATACTGATCATCAAGGTAACCAGTCGGTAATTACCAACAATCTGTCAAAAGCTTCCACTTAACACAGTCAAACGCTCAACACAGCCCGTCACGTCACGTCATGTCATCAATACTAAAGCCAGACAAACTTACTCCTGTCGTTCTGAATAAAATAAAAAGACTAAATCTGAATTTTACATATAAATGAAAAAAATCTTGGCTGATCAATGACCACTTGCGTTTTTTTTATTTTCTAGAGAGTAAATTACGCGTCGAAACATTTTGGGGAATGTTTTAGTAATGGCCATTGAACAGCAATACTCGGTCGGTCGCACTGGATAAATTTTCATAGCAACGTAACCATAAAAATATCGAGGGAAAAAATGGTCCCCCCACTCAGTATTTACACATTTTGCCCAGTGCGGCAGAGACTCCCAGGAGCGACTCAGCATGCAAATGACAGATATCCAATTACGAAAAAAAAGGCGAAAAAAACTATATTAACTAAAAATAACATATTTTCAAAACTTTGCCTGGCGAGAACTCTCAATAAAAAATAAATAAACAGACTCGCCCCAGCTGTATAAAACTGGAGACATAAAAATAAAAGGAGAAATTTTAAATCTTGCAATAGCGAGTCTCAGAGTTCAATTGCATGCATCGACAACACAATTCATTCACAGAAAACTAAAAGGAAGAAAACTGTTTAAAGCCATAACAAAAATATTCCGGGTGTGTCGTGTGTAAGAGTTCTTCATATATACGACGACCTCAAAGACCACCTTAAAAGGCCTATTCAGAGGACATTTTCTCTGACTCACTGCTTGAGACATTTTCCCACGCTCTGTACTTAATTCCCACTACCCACACTTATTTTCCACGCTCTCTACTTAATTCCCACTACCCACAGTTATTTTCCACGCTCTGTACTTAATTCCCATGACCAAAACTTATTTCCCACGCTCTGTATTTAGTTCCACGACCAACACTTAAGTTCCCACAACCTACACTTAAGTTCTCACGACCTACACTTAAGTTCACACAACCTACACTTAAGTTTTTACGACCTACACACCTAGTTCCAACGACCATCACTTAAATTCCCACGACCTGTAGTTACATCCTAAAGAGTTCCTCCAACAAAAGATACACACACACAAAAAAAAAAATAAACGTAAAAGATATAAAGAGGAGACGACAAATAATGCCTCGGGAGGAAGTTCACTTAAAACTTGGCCTCGGGGCAAGAAAGAGCCAATCAATCATGGCAAGGCTAACAAATCCTGGTAAGATCCGCGCCAGCACCTGAACCACCAACAACACCGACCCTTGCTTAAAGTATTCACACACACACACACACACACACACACACACACACACACACACACACACACGCACACACACACACACACACGTACATTACATTTCTTGCTCACGGAAAAATCACCCGCCATAGTCAGTGTTTATGTGAGGTGAGGGAGGGTGAGGAGAAGGGGTGTAGGAATGGAGGAAGGAGAGATAGAAGAAATGGAACAGGAGGGAAGGTGGGGAGAGGGAAGAAAGGGGAGAAAGATGAAAAGAAGGGAGGGAGGGAGATAAAGAGGGAATGGGGAGAGGGAAAGGGAGAAAGGAAAAATGAAGGGGATTGAGGAGGAGGAGGAGAGGTAATATGGGGCGAGGGAAGAGGAGGAAATTGGACGAAGGTTATAGCGGAAAGAGGAAAATAAAAGAGGCAAAAGGAAGGAGAAGGAGGAGGGGGAAAAGGATAAGGAGAAAGAAAGCAAATAGGTCTCAGGTGGCATCTTGGTAAGACCTCTCTCTCTCTCTCTCTCTCTCTCTCTCTCTCTCTCTCTCTCTCTCTCTCTCTCTCTCTCTCTGTCCATATGTATTTATTTTTTCTATACATATATACTGTACATAGTGTGTGTGTGTGTGTGTGTGTGTGTGTGTGTGTGTGTGTGTGTGTGTGTGTGTGTGTGTGTCTATTTCAATATAAAAATAATAATTACCTCCCGAAATAAAGCTAACATTACACATTAATTATAACGTAATTAACTGGCTTATAACCTCATTCCCCACCTGGCATTACCTTGTTATTCTGTGACATATAGCACTCAGGTATTAAGGTCTATTCTATCCTGTTATATTGTCTGTCTGCGTCTCTCTCTCTCTCTCTCTCTCTCTCTCTCTCTCTCTCTCTCTCTCTCTCTCTCTCTCTCTCTCTCTCTCTACACCACACAAACACACATAGTAAAATAGATAACGGAACAGATATCCGGACCTTCTAAATACCGGAATGACAACAAAACAACCGAAGCCCCACCCCCTCACCCCCCCCACCACCCCCACCCCCCCAAAAAAATCAACTTTCAGAAACAAACAAACAAACGAAAAACAAACAGAATATTGGGCTATTTCAAAATAATGGCTGTAAAGGGGAAAAATGGAAGTGAGTTATAAGTCAATATTTGGGTCAGTTTTGGTCGTGAGTTGAGTGTCCATGTGTATGTTTGTCTATGTTGGAGGTGTGGGGGAGGGGAGGGGGGAGGGGTGTGTGGGGGAGGGGGTGTAGGGGGAGGGGGGGGAGGGGGGTGTGGGGGAAGGGGTGTGGGGGAGGGGGTGTGGGGTGTCTGGAGAGTAGATATGTGCATATACATATACTGAATATACTGTACACACACACACACACACACACACGCACACACAATAAACTAAGCACAGGACAAACAAAAGACATTGTTGATAAGTTGGTAAGTGTGAGGTGGAGCAGCTTCAGGTGTGAGTCATCTTCCAGGTGACAGGTATTAATTAACGTGTCTGGTTGGCCAGTTGGGTGTGTGTGTGTGTGTGTGTGTGTGTGTGTGTGTGTGTGTGTACAGTGATAGAAAGATAAAAGAAAGTTAATGAAGAGACTCGCGCCCTGTAAAAGATATGCTCTCTCTCTCTCTCTCTCTCTCTCTCTCTCTCTCTCTCTCTCTCTCTCTCTCTCTCTCTCTCTCTCTCACTCTCTCTCCCATAATAAACATGATTCAACCCATTGCATAAAATTACCATCTATGTTTCTATATTAAATTCCCACTAAACTCCAAACTTCTTGTAGGAGGAAGGGAACTGGGAGAGGGAGGACGGGGGCTTAGGGACTGAAGGGTAACTGGGGAGGGGGTCTAGGGAACTGGGAGGGGGGGCTGGGGGGCCTGGGAGGAGGGCTTAAAATCTTCACATGGCCAATTTATTTCCCCCTCCAAAAAAAAATTGCTTAAGAAATGTCCCTTTGAAGGAGTAAGTAGTTGAATTTATATCAAAACTTTGGCCGTTCATTTCAATAATAATGTTGGGAAGGGATTGAACGAGAGATAGAGAGATGGATGGATAATTAATGTAAAGAGACAATGCTAAAAGGAGAATAGAGTGATTAAGAGAGAATAGAGATAGAGTGATGAAGGGAGAATTAAGATCCGGTGAATAAAAAAGAATAGATACAGTGATAAAGGGAGAATAAAGATACAGTGATAAAGGGAGAATAAAGATACAGTAATAAAAGGAAAATGAATAAACAGTGAGAAAAAGATACTTAAGACAGAGTGATAAAAGAGACTTAATATAAACAGTGATATACAAGATAAAGGGAGAATTAGCGATACAACGATAGATGGAATGATAATGGAGAGATAAAGCGATAAGGGGGGAATTAACATAAAATGATAAAAGGAGAATTAGAGAGATAGTGATTGAATTTAAGGTAATATATTAATGTAAATAAAGATGGAATTGAGACTGGGTAAGTGTGTGTGTGTGTGTGTGTGTGTGTGTGTGTGTGTGTGTGTGTGTGTGTGTGTGTGTGTGTGTGTGTGTGTGTGTGTGTGTGTGAACTAATAGATACCACAAGCCAATACAAACACCAAAACCCCAGTAAATGAAAAAAAAAAACAAACACATCAAAATCGACAAATAATTCAAACACCATAAAAAAAACACGACTCATAGACCTTTCCAACAATAAAATCACCACAAACACATTACTTCATCCTTCCATACAAAATCACATTAAACCACGGGTGGAGGTGACTGGAATGGGTGGAGTGGGGTGGGATGGGTGGAGTGGGGTGGGATGGGTGGGTTGGGAGGGGTGTTATAGGTGGGTTAGGGTGGGGTAAGGTGGAGTAGGTAGGGTGGGTAGGAGGGTCCAAGATGACATTAAACACCTGACCTGACCAAGAATCACGTGCTGAGCCTTGAGTGTGTTTGTCCAGGATCAACACAAGAAATTTACCCCGTGTTCCTAGTGTTGCTTAATACTCTGGAAACATTAACATTGCGCTCAACAAACAGTGTGGGTTTGTTTGTTCTCCCGCCGGGTCTTTCCTTCAACACTTTTGTGCTCCGTCTTTTTGTTGGTGTTCGTGTTGTTTCTACTGTTCTTATTAGTCTAAGTGTATTTCCCTGTTCTCCGGCTAATACCAATGTATGTGCTAGTTATGCTTACTAGAAGTGTAGTTTCGGTTATAATATTTAATTGTATCGTTATAAATAGCTGTTTACTTTTATTTTTAATATATTTTTAAGATATTTGTGAATGTCATCTTGGATTAATTTATATATAAAAGATTCTCCACATTTCATTAGTTTATCATTTTATATGCAATCCCACACCTGGGTCAAGGTCAACAACAAGAGCCAGGTGTATAGAAGCAGGTAAATTAGGTAGAGTGGCCTCTGACCCACACACCAGTTCTGGGAAGGTGGCGGCAGCATCATGCCTCTCACTTGTCAACATTACCGCGGGGTTTTTAACGGGAGCTCCTACTTTATGGCACTTTAATGGCGCCCTGGGTGTATCCTGGTGCAGTAAACCGGGTTATTCTGGGTGTGCTTGTAAAGATTCATCTGTTATGGGCTTACTTATGATATGTCCATTTTTACTTTTTTTTTATAGTTGATACAAAATTAGTAATAACATAAGACACACACACACACACACACACACACACACACACACACACACACACACACACACACACACACACACACACACATGGTGCCACACTTGTCTGTCAGAGAGTCAGGACACCCAGTGGGTCTCCAGCCTACAAAGTTCCTTATTACTGTCTCCTCACGACACCTCTTACCCAGATGAACATCATGCATGGAAGACGGAGGAAAATAATAAAGAAAATAAAACATAAAGAAGGAAAAAGTATAAATAAAACAAACAATAAAAAACGAAAGTAAATACCGTCATTAACTATAGAGTATAAAATATAGAAGGCAAAGTATTAAATAAAAAAAAACATCTTAAGTAAAAAACGCCAAAGTATTAAGTAAACAAAAGCGAAATTATCAAATAAAAAACACCAATAAAATCAATAAAAAAACAACAACAACAACGCTAAAGTATTAAATAAAAAAGTAATGTGTAAAAAAAAATTTAACCAAGACAACAAGAAGTGGACCTCCTCAGCTGGCTGGGGATGAAAGACCTTCTCAAGACGCCCGAGTAAAAATTGTCATCTTGGAAAATCTTCAGAGTTAAATATATTGACCCTTTTAACTCTTTTGATGTGTCGCCTCATTATTTTCCTTACTTTTTTTATTTTTTGTGGAGTGGAAGAGGTGTGTGTGTGTGTGTGTGTGTGTGTGTGTGTGTGTGTGTTTTGATTTGTTGTTGTGTTTTAAAGGAGAGGGTTTTGCTGTTTATTATTATTATTATTATTATTATTATTATTATATATCCCTCCGCTCTTCAAGGTTGTGGGGACAAATAATTCACGATAAACTTACCGAAATAAACAATAATAAAACACGAATCCTTGCCGAATAAAAATCCTAAATCATTTATATAAACAGCATACCGAACCAACATGTCTTAGGCGGAAGAGAATTCATAAATTAATAGGTGTGTTTACAGGCAAGTGTCACTTATGATGTGTGGAGGAAATGCCTTAATTATAAAGTCTAATTCTCGTCATTATTGTCCTCGTCCTCGTTGTTCTCGTAGGAAATAAATACACCTGTGTCTTATTCTCCTCGTCTCCCATCACAGGTAAATTAATAACTATAAGACAATGTTGACAAGCGCGACACAACACCTTTTATTCTCGTGTAAAAACCGTAAATAAATATTAAGTCGTGATAAAATTGAGAAGAATTACATTTCCAGGTAAATTATATATCGTTCTCTATTTTTAGCAGTTGTGTGTTTTAGAAACTTAAGGAGACTTATGTCAACGGTGTTTAATCCTTTGAGTATGATGACTTAATCCTTTGAGAACGATGACTTAATCCCTTGAGTATAATAACTTCATCCCCTGAATGTGATGACAACCCACTGAGTATGATGACTTAATCCCCTGACTGAGTACGAAAACTTATCACCGCGAGTACCATGTTTTATTACTCAAAAGATTACGACACCGTACTCAAAGGGTCGTCTAGTACTCAAGGGATTACATCATAGTACTGAAAGGGTTATGTTATAGTAATCAAGAGGTTAATCACACTTAGAAAACGAAACATATAATACAATAACAACAACAACAAGAAAACTACAATAACAACAACAGAATACAAATAAACAGACAGACAGACTAATTCAACTTATTATTCCCAGAGTCCCTAACACACAGAGGCATTACGGGTAAGGAAAAAAAAAGAGGGAACCATTAGAGAGTAGGCCATTAGGACCATTTTTAAGGATTTACCGGTCGACCAATCACGGCAGTAGAAGCAGTTGCCACGCCCCCTAGTTACGAGGTGGGCGTGGTCTTGATACAAACGATGGGAGGTGCATAAGTTATGTCTTTTTTATATCTTAAGATTCGGCAATATAGTCTCTATCTATCTATCTATCTATTTTTTTTAACGAGAGAAAGAGAAAAACAAAGAAGCGAAACGGAAAAAGAAAGAGAGAAAAAGGAGAACGCGAAAGATAGAATGAGAAAGAGTAAAAGAGAACAAGAAAAAGAGAGAGAGAGAGAGAGATACTAATCTAGTTACAAGTCCACATCATGATCTTGGTCGGGAATAATTTGACTTAAAGAATATCAACCAAGTCTCTCTAGGAAAAAAATACAAATTATATAAGGAATTACACCTACTGTACAATAACTACCAGCCAGTGTGACCAATGGCAACGAGAGGTGCGAATTATATCAACAAAAACAGATGATTGGTCAACTAGGCCCCATGTCCTAATACGCTTTAAATGGTCTCAAGCAGCTCTCTGTCTCAATAGACCCCAATTTAATTGCATGGTTTGGGCCCTAGTGCTAATAGGCCCTAATTCTAGCCACTGAGATTGTGATTCAGTCATACTGGGTCCCAATGCGAATAGATCTCAGTCTAACCCTAATTTCGAATTCTAATAGACCCATTTCCTCATCGTCCTAACACTAAATTAGAATTAATAAAAATACCAAGAGAATTTAACAAACAAAGAATAGCTACGCATTATTTTGTTACTTAAAACAAAGAAAAAATAATATCAATGAATCATAAAATCGATATATTTAAGACTTTAATGTAACTAAATTCCAAATGATTTTGATATTTAAGTAAAATTTATAAAAAAGCTAATTTGAAGTTAAGTGTAAGATACAATAGATTATTTCTCACAAAAATCCTCATAAAAGACTTATAAATGTATCATCTATTTCAACTGATTGACTTACTTAAACAAGTTTATATATAGATTACTATAAATGCACTGCCAATGTTTATATATTTCGCTACTTAACATAAATACTTCAAAACATTACTAAGGAAAGCTGTATACATTTCATTATATAGTTTCTCATTTAAATATATAAAAATACTTCACTCAATTTAGTATAAATCTCATTTTACTTAATTGCTTAAAACAAATACATTAAAAGATTTATATCAATTCTGTATAAATTTAAATACATTACCTGTAGTTTTCCCAATAACAATAGAGTATGTTGTCTTTTATTATATACCAGAACTGTTAACATTGTATCAGTATAGACGCCACCATAGCACCCAAAAATATAAGCACTTGAAATATATACACTATGGCAATTAATCAAAAAGTAGTTAATCAGCAAACGGTAATATTTATATTTTCTCGTGAATTATAAACTAGAAACGTAAACATTGTATAGTATAGATGCTATTAAAACATACCAAAGTATAAACACAGGAAATTTATACACCATGGCCTTTGAAGAAAAAAAGGCAATCAACTCATGATAACATCTTGAAATCTATTAGAGGTTAGAAAGGTAAACATTGAATTAGTATAGATACCATCAAAACATACCAAAGTATAAACACTAGAATCATAAACGTCATGTCCGAAAAAAAAGACAATCTGTGAATTCAAACACGTGATTATTTTTCTGACATTTATTGAAGGGTTGAAAGGTAAACATTGCATTAGAATAAATACCATCAAAATAGACACAAGTATAAATGCTAGACTCACAAACGCCATGACATTTGAACAAAAAAAGAGACAATCGCGGGGTTTGTCGTCCATGTCAATTAGGTTTCGATCCCAAGTTGCAGAACTGAGAATTAGAGTTGGTAAATTATATAGCACTGTTGTCCCTCCGATTACTATACCTCCCAGCTGCTCTCTCTCTCTCTCTCTCTCTCTTTTATCACTTGTCTACCGTTTTCCTCCTTCCCTTCCATCTGTCCTCTTCTTCTCCCCTTCCTTCCCTTTTTCCTCTTCATATACCCTTCCATCATCATCCTCCCCTGGTCCCACCGTCCTTCCCCCTCGCTCCATCTTCCTCCTCCTCCCCTCTTCCCTCCTTCCCTTTCCCCTTCCCTTCATCATCATCTTCCAGCCTCCTTCTCCTTTCCTCCATCATCCTCCTCCTTTCCTCGTTTATCCTTTTCCCTTCCAGCCTCCTTCCCCTTCCCTCCATCATCCTCCTATTTCCCCCCTTCCCTTCCTCCCTCTCCCCTTCCTTCCCTTCAACGTCTCCCGCGGGATAACAAAACAGGTCCCTTCCATAATCCTCTCTCTTCTCCTCTCCCCTCTGGTCACTCACCTATCATACGCTGCTTCCCTCACTCTCCCCCCTCACTCCCATTCATTCCTCTCTCTCCCTCCTTATCTCTCTCTCTACCACTCATTCCTTATTATCCTTACTCTCATTATCTCTCCAGCATCTCATTCTTCTCTCTCCTTCTCTCCTGCAAGTCTCTCTCTCTCTCTCTCCATGTCTCTCGTTTCTACCCAACTTACCTCAGCTTTTGTTTCTCCCTATCTCTCTCTCTATATGCAACACGTCGTCTCCCGCCGTCCACCAGAGAGACTGTCTCTCATACATTCTAATTTCTTGGTGTCTTAAAGGTATATTCGTAGACACAATTTGTTTTCTTTCGTATTGCGTCTCTCTCTCTCTCTCTCTCTCTCTCTCTCTCTCTCTCTCTCTCTCTCTCTCTCTCTCTCTCTCTCTCTCTCTCTCTCTCTCTCATCATACACCATCTTTCCTCAGCTCTCACCAAGATCCTCCTCTCCCCCCCCCCCTCCACCTCTCCTCCTGCTCCTCGGCTTATCCTAAATCCTCTTCATCCTATCAGCCTCTCCCTACATCCCTTCCTCTCCCTCACAATCCCTGTCTCCATCCCTCTCACCCTTCCCTCCCCCACTCCCCTTATCCCTCTCACAATCCCTGTCTTCATTCCCTCCCTCTCACCCCTCCCCTCACCTCAACCCTCTCACCCTCTCTCCTACTGACTCTTATCTTTCTTTAAATCGGTCTTCGTCTCTCTCTCTCTCTCTCTCTCTCTCTCTCTCTCTCTCTCTCTCTCTCTCTCTCTCAATTCTGACATGATTTTTCCTTCTCAATCTTCTTTTACTCTCCTCCATTTCTGTCCAGGGTTTTCTCTTCTCTTTCTCTTCCTGTTTCTCCCGTCCTTCCATTTCCTTCTCCTCTTACCTCTCACCTCCCTCTTACCTTTCACCTCCCTCTCAATTCTCCCTCCCTCTTACCTCCTCCCCTTACGCAAATTCTTCCCTTACTTTCTAACTTCTTTTCCTCACTTCTATTATCTCCCATTTCCCTTCCTCTTCTTACTTCCTCCCTCCTCCCATTTCATATCCTTCGTATTTATTCTTCCCTCCTATTTCCTCCCCATTAATATCTCCCCATCTTAATAATTCTCTTCTACCCTCCCTTAGTCATTAGTCTCCCTTTCGCTCTCCCCTCACCCCATCCCACTATCTCCCTTCCTTCCCTCCCTTAGTCATTAACTTCTCCCTGGCTCTCCCCTATCCCTTCTAATCCCTCTCCCATTACCTTTCTCTCCCCAACACCTGGAATTCCTCTCCTCCCTCTTCCATCTCCCCTTTCAGAGTCACCCCTCTTTTCCTCAGTCTCCCAGCTACTCATCTTTCTTTTACTCCCCACCCATATTCTCCCAACTCCCGTCTCTCCCCAGAACTCCTGTCTATACTCCTTCCCCCCATTACTCCTCTCCCCTCTACACCCTATCTCCCACTCCCACTTCTCTTCTCCCCTCTACACCCCATCTCCCCCACCCACACCTTCTCTCCCACTTTTCTCCTCTCTACACCTCATCTCCCCCTCCTACACCTCCCCTCCCGTCTACACCCCTCCTCTCCCCTCTCCCACTCCTCCTCTCCCCTCTACACCTCATCTCCCCCTGCCAGCCCTCCTCTCCCCAGCCCCCCTAATCCCCTGGCTGTTATCCTCGTTTAATAAGGGAAGGTAACCAGATACGGTACCTTCCTCTCCCCTCTACCTGTACTGACACCCATCACCTCCTCCTTATTATGGGGGGAGCTTATTGTAGGGGAGGGTACTGTATTGTGTGGGGAGGGTACTGTATTGTGTGGGGAGTTTATTGTAGGGGAGGGTACTGTATTGTGTGGGGAGTTTATTGTTGGGGAGGGTACTGTATTGTGTGGGGAGCTTATTGTAGGGGAGGGTACTGTATTGTGTGGGGAGTTTATTGTGTGGGGAGGGTACTGTATTGTGTGGGGAGCTTATTGTAGGGGAGGGTACTCTATTGTGTGGGGAGGGTACTGTATTGAGTGGGGAGCTTATTGTTGGGGAGGTAACTGTATTGTAGTGGGTAAAGTGATATTATAATTTGTAAGTAATATCCCATGACGTAGAGAAACACTTAAACGGGGTAACAAGGGTCTTAAGTAGATGCTCAGTAACGACGTTTCTAAGTAATGGCATTGGTTTTACTTAAGTGTTTTCTATGGGGATATTAAAGGTATACATAAGTAGATGTTCAATAATAGTAGGAGGTTTATAAGTAATTGGTGAAGAGTACATAAGTAAGAGGGTTCTTAAGTAGATATTAAAGAGTGGGAACTATTGAGAAGTATAGGAACTTATTATTGGGGGAATATTTGTACCTTGTGTTGTTCCCACCTCCTTGTTCTTCTTTATTTCTTCTATTTCCTCCTTATTTTCCCTCTATTTTTTTACCTGATACTTTTACATATTCTCTTTCCTTCCTTCACTTATCCTCCCCTTTCTTTAATTTATCTTTTCCTTTCCTATCTTCCCCATTTAACAGTTCTTCTTCATTCACCCTTCCCTCTAGAACTCTCTCCCCTACTTACACATTCTCCTTCCTTACCTCATTACTTCCTTCCTTCCATCTTCCCCTTTCTTTCACCCCCCATTTTCCCCTCATTTCTCCCTCCCTCCCCTCCTCCCCACCTCACGTGATTCCCCTTGAAGTGTTCGGTTTATAGCCTTTCCCCTCACTGCATTCTGGTGGCCAAGGGGGGAGGGGGTGGCATGACAGTGTTAACCCACGAGGGGCCACAAGGTCCACGAAGCCACGAGATAGACAGGGATTTTCGATCCTTTCGTCATAGAGGGAGTTGTCGCCCTTTCAGTCCATCTGGCAATGCTAGATTCTCCCTATCTCCCCCCCCCCCCCACTACCCAAAGTCCCCCTCTCTCTACCTATCTCACCCCCCTTCCTATGGACGAGAGATATATGACAACCTGTAATGTGTCCAGTAACAAAGGTAGTAGTAGTAGTAGTAGTAGTAGTAGTAGTAGTAGTAGTAGTAGGAGTAGTAGTATACATAATTAACCAAATATATAACCATGACACACAAATACTACCAGAATCATTTAGTGGCGGCCTGGGAGGAAGGAGGGAGAGGGAAAAGGAGAGGGAGAGGGAGAGGGAGAGAGAGAGAGGGAGAAGGAGAGAAAGAAGGAGAGAGAGAGGAGGGCCACGCTAAACACACCAAACGAAATTGTCGGGAAATAAAAATAGAAAAAAAAACAGCAACAAAAACACACACACACCAAAAAAAAATACAGTTTAGTGCTTGTGTATAATTGGCGTGGATATTCCCTAGTTTAGTTATGTAAATTTAAGTGAGTGATTTGGGAAAACAGCTAAAAATTTTCCCGGGTTTATATTTATTTTTTTCCGAATTAAAATATATTCCGCATTAAATTAACATGTTATTCTGCTTACTAATTTATTCTATTGTACTTGGCGTTTAATATATTTTCATAGGGGGGAGGGGGAAGGGGGAGGGGGGAAGGGAGAGGGGGAAGGGGGAGGTGGGAGGGGAGAGGGGGAGGGGGAGGGGGGAGATGGGGGAAGGGGGAGGGGGGAGGGGAGAGGGGGAAGGGGGAGGGGGAGAGGGGAGAGGGGGAAGGGGGAGGGGAGAGGGGAACGTAGGAGGGGGGAGGGGGACACAGGAGCGAGTTGGGGCATATTTGTCACGGTCACTCATTTTCAGGTAGTACATGATGGGGGGATGAGGGGAGGGGGAAGGGAAGGGGTAGGGGAGAGGGAAGGGGTAGGGGGAAGGGAAGGGGTAGTGGGAGAGGGAAGGGGTAGGGGGAAGGGAAGGGGTAGTGGGAGAGGGAAACAGAGGGAAAAGGGGAGGGATAGAGGAGAGGTGGAGAGATATAGTGGAAGGGGGGAAATATAATGGGGGAGGGGTTTGGATAGTAAGGAAGGGGAAGAGATAGTAAAGGTTGGGAAGGGGAAGGATAAAGGGATAGTGAGGGAGAAAGAGGGACGAAGGGGGGAGAGAAGGGGTAGTGGGGAGAGGGAGGGCTAAAGGGGAAGTGGGAGGGATAGTGGAGGAGGGGGAAGGGTGATAGAGGGAAAGAGGAACACAGGGAGAACGGAAGGGGGACTAACGAAGGAAGGAAGGAAGGAGAGGGAGAGAGAGAGGGAGGGAGAGGGAGAGAGAGAGGGAGAGGGAGAGGGAGAAGGAGAGGGAGAGGGAGAGGGAGCTTACTTACATATTCACGACTTCAAACGTTTTACATGTGGTGTTACTTTCGTCCTCTGTGTGTTGTGTTGTGTTGTGTTCAGACTAAACTAACTTACTCTATCACTAACCTAGCCCAACTGACCTTTGACCTTATCTTTCAGACCTTAACCAAACCAAACCTGCTCGTAACTTAACCCCGCATACCTATAACCAAACCTAACCTATCCCAACCTAATCAACCCCTAACCTAACCTAACCGTGTGTGTGTGTGTGTGTGTGTGTGTGTGTGTGTGTGTGTGTGTGTGTGTGTGACTCAAAACATTACAGTCAAGAGAGAGAAGGGCGACCCTCGTAATTGAAATTAATGGCATTGTGGCCCTTATGGTGACGAATCTCTGTGTGTGATCGATATTCAGGGACGGGGAGGGAGAGGTAGGGGGATGGGAAGGGATGGGATGGGAGGGGTAAGTGAGATAGGATGGGGTGGGAGGGGTGGTTGGATGAGAAGTATAGGATGGAATGGGTGAGGGATGAAATGGGAGGTGTATTGGGTACTAATATAAGGTGGGAGGGGTGGAGTGGGGTGGTGAGAAGGATAGTGGAAGAGGTGTAGCAGGTATGAGAGGGGCAGTGGTAAGGGAGAGGGAAGACAATGTGGGAAAGGATGTGGTAGAAGACAAAAGAAATGAAAGGGAAACAGTGGAGGAGGAGGAGGAAAGAGGAAGAGGAGGAGGAAGTGGTAGAGGAGATGGGGGAACTAAGACGGATTGGGTGGGATAGGAAAGGAGGGGAATAAGAGAGGCAACAAATGGAAAAGGAGGAGACAAAAAGAGAGGAACGAGGAAAGGGGAGAGAGGAGGGAGAAAGAGAAAGCTGAGTGATGGGATGGAAGGGAGAGGAGAAAGACGAAAGGGGGAGGGGATAAGATGAGAGGGGAAGAAAGATGAATGAGATGGAATAGGGGGAAAGAAGGTAGGGGTGAAGGAGAGAGAGGTAGAGAGAGAGAGAGAGAGAGAGAGAGAGAGAGAGAGAGAGAGAGAGAGAGAGAGAGAGAGAGAGAGAGAGAGAAAGGTGAAACGGAAAGGTGAGATGGGCAATAGATGGGGTGGAAAAAAGAGGGGAGGAGGTAGGAGGAGGAGGAAGGGTTAGGAGTGAGGAAGGAAGGGAGAGGGATGGGGGAGTGAGGGGAACACATGCATGACGGGTGAGGGGATTTAATACATAAAAAGAGGGGATAAAGGAGGTGGGGTCCGGATCTGTTGTTGTGGTGAGAGGGCGATGGAGTGAGAGATGTGTGTGTGTGTGTGTGTGTGTGTGTGAGAGAGAGAGAGAGAGAGAGAGAGAGAGAGAGAGAGAGAGAGAGGGATGATCAATTTTTATATTAATGACGAGAGACGAAGTGAACGAGTGTGGTTGCATATCTCTCTCTCTCTCTCTCTCTCTCTCTCTCTCTCTCTCTCTCTCTCTCATATAGGTCATTGCTCTGAGGCCATCGCCGAAAAAAATGTCACCTGTACAAAAGAAACCTGAATTATGGCGATCTGTGAGAAATATCACCCACATCACTCATACACAAAACTGAATTAAAACCATTACAATACATCAACATCAACACAATCCTCAACTAAGACCAATTGTAACAATGTATTGCTTATATCGTTAATACAAACTTAAATTAACGCCATCAATTTTAATATTTATCTTATGAATTTAATACAAACCTGAATTAAAGCCATTCACGACCACACACAAGGGGAAAAAAAACAGCATCTCTCACACAAACAATCCTCAACAGCCATTAAGAGACCCGGATTTAAGCCCGGGCACACCACAAGCTCGTTACCATCCATCTTAAGTGCCAGTTATTCACTATAATGCAACTCGGAACGACGAAGGTGACCAATTAGCCAAATAGATCATGACGATTCTAATGCAGCGGATCCGGTCACCATTATGCTGGATTTATGGGAGCAAACAACGGACGGTCCATGCGGATTTATGCTGGGATTAATTCAACTAAATCCAGTATATCCAGCAGATGAAGGGAGGTGGGTGGGTGGGGGGGGGTAATCCAGCCTGGTACCCGGCCATCATACAAAGAGACAACAGGTATGCTCTAGCTGAATGACAGCGTCTGGTTGGCTGATTTGCTGACCAATGACAGACGAGTTGGTTAAAACACAACATGATGCACGGAACCGGAATAGTTATAATTTGATGTAGTTATCATTATTTTTATTATCATTATCATTATTACTATTAGTTGTAGTAGTAGTAGTAGTAGTAGTAGTAGTAGTAGTAGTAGTAGTAGTAGTAGTAGTAGTAGTAGTATAACAACAAAACACACACTCCCATAATTGGTGTACAGAATAATCCTCTTATTAACATGCACCCTGTCTTGGTAATAGTTAGTCTAAACATTTACACAGCGTGGCAGAGTCATTACAGTTTCTAAATACATATATACATACATGAATACATCCATCCTAGCATAAGAAATATTTATATACATAGAAGTGTCAGTATGTTTATAAATATATGCATACATAGATATATACACGGAAATATCCATAAAACATAATTACATTCATACATCCATCCATATATAATGTATAAATATATTCATACATGATCGTAACATTATACAACGCCATAACGGGCATTCCGAAACACCGAGTCTCTCTCTCTCTCTCTCTCTCTCTCTCTCTCTCTCTCTCTCTCTCTCTCTCTCTCTCTCTCTCTCTCCACATACTGTATTATGCAGCACGCGTGACTACTTCCATTTAATCGTCAACTTCTGCTCCGGTGTATTGATTTAGTATCGATTATTGAGGACACTGAAAAACTGACCTGGCAACCCCCAAACTCTTCCTTCCCATCCCATATTCTCCTTTTCCATATCCTCCATCCCACATTCTCCCTATTTTCTCCCTCTTCCTTCCCCTTTTTCATATTATTCATCTCACATCCATATTTTCAATTTTCGCCTCTCTCACATCAGCCTTTTCCATATTGTTCATTCCACGTCTCCCTCTCTTCCATCACAGCATCTCTTTCCCTCCATCACTTCTTATTTCTTCCCCTTCCACTCCTTTCCTTTTATATTTCTTTCCTCTCGCTTTTATCTTTCCATCTCTTCGACTTCCATTCCTTCTCCTATTCTATTTATTCCTTCAACCTGTTTCCCTTCTTATCCATCCACCTTTCACTTAACCATTTCTCACTTCCCATGGCACACACACACACACACACACACACACACACACACACACACACACACACACACACACACAGGCAGAGAGACAGAAACAGACCAATATTATGATATATAAACCACATTAGGACATGGAAGCAACCCAAATGCCTTCTGTAATGTCAATGTTGGTGTGTCTGTCTACCATGAGAGAGAGAGAGAGAGAGAGAGAGAGAGAGAGAGAGAGAGAGAGAGAGAGAGAATTCTGGCCCTAAGGTTCTACGCTCCTCCAATCACAAACAAAACTCTTTGATGTGACATTTGATTGGTCGAAAGGAGTTGACGAATCAGCAGACGTATTCATTAAGTTCTGTGACCACCGTTGGGGCAAGAGGATGCTAAGATAAGTCACACTCCTATTCTTACTCGAACAACTAGGGAAACGTACACACATACCCACACACACACACCTACACACTTACATGTAACATAACCACACGTTTCCACACACACACACACATACCCACATGCATTTTCAAACGTTAAACACGTACATACATACATACATTCATACATACATACATGTCTCTGTACTGTTCTATAGCTGTACCTTTGCTTACTCCAAAATCTATACGTGTTTAGGTGTACAGTATACGTGTAGCTGTACATATACCTACACCTACACCTACACCTCAACCTCCCTACACCTACACCTACACCTACACCTCAACCTCCCTACACCTACACCTACACCTACACCTCAACCTCCCTACACCTCAACCTCCCTACACCTACACCTACACCTCAACCTCCCTACACCTCAACCTCCCTACACCTACACCTACACCTCAACCTCCCTACACCTCAACCTCCCTACACCTACACCTACACCTACACCTCAACCTCCCTACACCTACACCTACACCTATACCTACACCTACACCTCAACCTCCCTACACCTACACCTACACCTACACCTACACCTACACCTCAACCTCCCTACACCTACACCTACACCTCAACCTCCCTACACCTACACCTACACCTACACCTACACCTCAACCTCCCTACACCTCAACCTCCCTACACCTACACCTACACCTCAACCTCCCTACACCTACACCTACACCTCAACCTCCCTACACCTACACCTACACCTCAACCTCCCTACACCTACACCTACACCTACACCTACACCTCAACCTCCCTACACCTACACCTACACCTCAACCTCCCTACACCTACACCTACACCTCAACCTCCCTACACCTACACCTACACCTCAACCTCCCTACACCTACACCACGACACCCCGCTTGATCGATAAACATACTTGAAAATAATTAAGTTATAACGAGGGTGTGGAGAATTGATTGTGTCGGGGACCGACTATTCAGGGCCTCCACAACACAATGCACATAATCGCACACAATGGCCCATGGTCCGTGGTCCGTGTTCTCAATAGGTTTCTGGTCCGTGTTCTCATAAGGTTCCTACTCATGGTCCGTGGTCCGTGTTCTCAATAGGTTTCTGGTCCGTGTTCTCATAAGGTTCCTACTCATGGTCCGTGGTCCGTGTTCTCAATAGGTTTCTGGTCCGTGTTCTCATAAGGTTCCTACTCATCATGGTCCGTGTTTTCAAAAGGTTCCTGTCCATGGCCCGTGTTCTCAGAAGGTTCCTACTCATCATGGTCCGTGTTTTCAAAAGGTTCCTACATTCAATTCTCTTCTCTAACTGAAACTAAGGTAGAGTCTCAGTGTAAATTTAATGCCATTTTTCTAAGTTACGCGAGGTGTTACATGTTAAAAATAAACATTAAACCTTAAGGTAATGTTAAGTGGACGTATCTAGTTAAGGTAATGTTAAGTGGACGTATCTAGTTAAGGTAATGTTAAGTGGACGTATCTAGTTAAGGAAATGTTAAGTGGACGTATCTAGTTAAAGTAATAAAGTCTCGGTGCTAATTTGACGCCATCTTTGTTCAATAGCTTTAAATGAAGCCAAAAAATCACTCGTTTTGTTTTTCGTCGAGTTAAAAATTATTTGGTGCACGAAAATTTAAGAGTCGTTGGCGTGTTATATATAATTAATACACCCAAATGATACCATATATTTACGTTAACTTTTTCCTCTATAGTGCCTATAATTTGTGCCATATAATACCTATAGAATTGATATAATCTGTATATTTTTTGGGCCAAGATTATTTCCCTTTTATTATTCGTATAATTTATAATGTTCGATATTAAATATAATCTTTATATGATTATATTAATCACAAGCAGGTACATACGGCCATAAGTACCTGACATATAATTCATGTAGTTTGTGTAATTCATAATCAACCCAGCCTAACAAAATATTATATTATCCTTAATACTTCACTACTTTTAATAATTTTCTTCCTATAATTTATATCCTATAATACTAGACATAAATATAATTATTAATAATCTCTTCACTGCTTAAAATCTTATCTGATATATTTCACCCACACGGACAAAAACAATATATCATTGGTTACTATAACTAGCTACATTATTTTCACTACTATATCTTCATCTATCATCCCTATAGCTCATACCCTATAATATCTACCAATCTCGTATAATCGATTATAATATTTCTCATCGGCTGAAAGCGAGCGGCCCAAGGCGACGAACACGAAGTAATATCAAGTGCAACACTATACTATACCTGATTGTGACCCCTGGCAACCTCCTCCTCCTACCCTCTTCCCTAGTCCTCCTCCCGCCCTCTTCCCTAGTCCTCCTCCTCCTACCCTCTTCCCCACTCCACCTCTTCCCGCCTTCTCCTCCTCCTCACCTCTCTCCTCCTCGTCCTACCCTCTTCCTTTCTCCTACTCCACTCCCCTCCCCCCCCCTCTCCTTCCCCTCTACTGCATTGTGCTTAGCCTGGAGGGGCGTGGTGGGGCTTGGAGGGCGTGGTAAGGGAAGCGAATGGAGGGGAGGGAGTATGGGAGGTGAGGATTGGAGGAGGATGGA
>CAUDMG010000173.1:1867500-1870000 GCA_958450375.1 Homarus gammarus
CTCCTCCCTCCTCCTCCTCCCCCTCCCCCTCCTCCCTCCTCCTCCTCCTCCACCCCCTCCTCCTCTTCTTCCCACTTCTGCCAGCCACAAACATCACCATCATTACCATCATTACCCATCACCACTATTAGACACCACCACTATTACCACCGCTACCACCACCATCCACCACTACCACCAACAGTCACCACCAGCCACGACCTAAACTATCTCCACCTACAACAACAACAAACATCATTATCACCAACAACAACCACCTTTCTCCACCACAAATGCAGCCACCCTAAATCATCCTCCCTCACCACCTACAACAACCATCCTCCCTCACCACCACCACCACCAACAACTATCCTCCTCCCCCCACCTCCCACTTAAAGAGGCTTCTCCACCACACTAAAAATGAGGATAATTTCTACCCCCCCCCCCCCCCACTATCAACCGCCCAGGCACCCATACATCACCACCACCGCCACCACCACCCGCGCCCATCACGCCCCCAGTAGCTGCACCAGTCAAAATAAAGTCCGCCATCAGTCACCAGCCAATCCAAGTTTCATCACAATTCCAAGGTCATTCCAGATAAAGGGCAGTACAATTCCAAGGTCATTTCAGTGTCATTCCAAGACTATTCAATGTGTATTCCAGAAACATGCCAGTAATATTCCAGTATCAATCCAGGGACATTCCTTACACGTGCCAATACAATTCCAATGACATTCCAGTGCTTGTCCGGAGATGATCTCATTAATTCTACTATTGTTGACAGCAACGCTCTCTCTCTCTCTCTCTCTCTCTCTCTCTCTCTCTCTCTCTCTCTCTCTCTCTCTCTCTCTCTCTCTCTTCTTCTTCTTCTTCTTCTTCTTCTGGCTTTCTGTCTATAAATCCACGTCTCTCTCCCTCTCCTCTACCTCCTCCACCTCTTTTCTTCACCCTTCACCCCCCCTTCTCCCTTGCCCCTCACCACCCTCTCCCCCTCCCTCCCCCCCCAGGTGCCGGCAGCGGTAGCACCTGGCGCCCCCCCCCACACCCCCCTCTTCCCAGTAAGCCTAATGGCGTGGGGTCCCGGCAGCCGTATGAGCCTAGCTAGAGTCTCTCCTTCACCTCTCACTCTTCCCCTCTCACTCCTCTCACCCTTTCTCTCTAGGAGCGAATCTTTCCCCTCTCACCCTCCTTTCTCCCCATCCCTCTCACTAACACCCATCTCTTCTGTCTCTCCAACTATCTCATCCTTCTCACCCCCCGTAGGATCGAGACCTCTCCCCCCACTCTATGATCGACCCGCCCCCCTCCCCTACACCCCCCCCCCCCTCGAGGCCTGGACTCCACAGGCAGATAGAGGAGGACCTCAAACAACATTTTTCTCCCAGGATGAAAAAGGTCACCCTCACCTACAACGACTAGAAGTCAAACGGGCCCCAGTCTTAATGGGCCCCAAAACTAAGAGAGCCCACAACTAAATAATTTGGCTTGGGGCCCATGAAGACTCGGCCTAATATTTAGGTTTGGTTAGACTGGGCAAGGTTGGGGTGGGTTGGGTTAAGTTAGACTCAGCCTGATTAGGTGAGGTTAGGTTTGTTTAGTTAGGCTGGGCTAAGGGTCTATTAGACCAGGGTTGCCTTTGACCAGTCTTCCGTACATTTAAGTAATCAATTAACAAATTTTGATCTCAATGGGCTCACCACAAAGAACCGCCACTACGAGCAGACGGAGGGCGAAAGTTCGTCTGACGTAGATTACATGAGCGTAAATTATCAAGCTATTGTTGTTTTGTCAATCTGAGAGACCTGGTTCGTCCTGGGTAAAGTACAAGAGGTTGTTCGTCCTGGGAAGAGAAAATAACGATATTCCTCCCGGATAGAATAAAGGATGTAGTTCATCCTGGGCAAAGAGTAAGAGGTTGTCCATCCTGGGTAGAGTAGAGGACGTAGATCATCCTGGGTAAAGTACAAGAAGTCGTACATCCTGGGGAGAACATCTGGCCTGACCTTCCCCCTCCACGCTTATCGATCACCAAGTTACCAAAACCTAAAACTTCTTCCTCTTATCTTTGATGGTAATATTTTTTATATTTGTTCTGTTTAATGTTGAATGTTTGTGTGTGTGTTTTTTTGTTTTTTTCTCCGGTCGGTGTTTTTAATGTCGTGTTAATAACGTGAGGGAAAAACACGAAGGAAAGTTACCTGATTTTTTTTTCTCGAGAAAATGGAGGAAAATAATTTAGTGACGAGTGTTTTAAGTCATCATAATCAAGGGGTTAAGTCACTGTACTCAATGGGTTATATCACCATACTTTAAGTTAAGTCATTGTACTCAGGTGTTAACTAACCTGATGTTAGGAGTTAAATGATAGTACTCAAGAGGTTAGGTCATCGCACTCAAGAGGATTAAGTCGCCGTACTCAAGAAGTTAAATTATCGTATTCAAGGACTTAAGTCACCATATTCAAGGGGTTAAGTCACCATATTCAAGGGGTTAAGTCACCATATTCAAGGGGTTAAGT
>CAUDMG010000174.1:0-15108 GCA_958450375.1 Homarus gammarus
ACAATCATGGTCGTGGTTGTTATATCATGGTCGTGGTTGTTATAATCATAGTCGTGGTTGTTATAATCATGGTCGTGGTTGTTATGATCATGGTCGTGGTTGTTATAATCATGGTCGTGGTTGTTATAATCATGGTCGTGGTTGTTATAATCATGGTCGTGGTTGTTATAATCATTGTCGTGGTTATTATAATCATGGTCGTGGTTACAATCATGGTCGTGGTTGTTATATCATGGTCGTGGTTGTTATAATCATAGTCGTGGTTGTTATAATCATGGTCGTGGTTGTTATGATCATGGTCGTGGTTGTTATAATCATGGTCGTGGTTGTTATAATCATGGTCGTGGTTGTTATAATCATGGTCGTGGTTGTTATAATCATTGTCGTGGTTATTATAATCATGGTCGTGGTTACAATCATGGTCGTGGTTGTTATATCATGGTCGTGGTTGTTATAATCATAGTCGTGGTTGTTATAATCATGGTCGTGGTTGTTATGATCATGGTCGTGGTTGTTATAATCATGGTCGTGGTTGTTATAATCATGGTCGTGGTTGTTATAATCATGGTCGTGGTTGTTATAATCATGGTCGTGGTTGTTATAATCATGGTCGTGGTTGTTATGATCATGGTCGTGGTTGTTATAATCATGGTCGTGGTTGTTATAATCATGGTCGTGGTTGTTATAATCATGGTCGTGGTTGTTATAATCATGGTCGTGGTTGTTATAATCATGGTCGTGGTTGTTATAATCATGGTCGTGGTTGTTATGATCATGGTCGTGGTTGTTATAATCATGGTCGTGGTTGTTATAATCATGGTCGTGGTTGTTATAATCATGGTCGTGGTTGGTATAATCATGGTCGTGGTTGTTATAATCATGGTCGTGGTTGTTATAATCATGGTCGTGGTTGTTATAATCATGGTCGTGGTTGTTATGATCATGGTCGTGGTTGTTATAATCATGGTCGTGGTTGTTATAATCATGGTCGTGGTTGTTATAATCATGGTCGTGGTTGTTATAATCATGGTCGTGGTTGTTATAATCATGGTCGTGGTTGTTATAATCATGGTCGTGGTTGGTATAATCATGGTCGTGGTTGTTATAATCATGGTCGTGGTTGTTATAATCATGGTCGTGGTTGTTATAATCATGGTCGTGGTTGTTATGATCATGGTCGTGGTTGTTATAATCATGGTCGTGGTTGTTATAATCATGGTCGTGGTTGTTATAATCATGGTCGTGGTTGTTATAATCATGGTCGTGGTTGTTATAATCATAGTCGTGGTTGTTATAATCATGGTCGTGGTTGTTATAATCATGGTCGTGGTTGTTATAATCATAGTCGTGGTTGTTATAATCATGGTCGTGGTTGTTATAATCATAGTCGTGGTTGTTATAATCATGGTCGTGGTTGTTATAATCATGGTCGTGGTTGTTATAATCATGGTCGTGGTTGTTATAATCATTGTCGTGGTTATTATAATCATGGTCGTGGTTACAATCATGGTCGTGGTTGTTATATCATGGTCGTGGTTGTTATAATCATGGTCGTGGTTGTTATGATCATGGTCGTAGTTGTTATAATCATGGTCGTGGTTGTTATAATCATGGTCGTGGTTGTTATAATCATGGTCGTGGTTGTTATAATCATGGTCGTGGTTGTTATAATCATGGTCGTGGTTGTTACAATCATGGTCGTGGTTGTTATATCATGGTCGTGGTTGTTATAATCATAGTCGTGGTTGTTATAATCATGGTCGTGGTTGTTATGATCATGGTCGTGGTTGTTATAATCATGGTCGTGGTTGTTATAATCATGGTCGTGGTTGTTATAATCATGGTCGTGGTTGTTATAATCATTGTCGTGGTTATTATAATCATGGTCGTGGTTACAATCATGGTCGTGGTTGTTATATCATGGTCGTGGTTGTTATAATCATAGTCGTGGTTGTTATAATCATGGTCGTGGTTGTTATGATCATGGTCGTGGTTGTTATAATCATGGTCGTGGTTGTTATAATCATGGTCGTGGTTGTTATAATCATGGTCGTGGTTGTTATAATCATTGTCGTGGTTATTATAATCATGGTCGTGGTTACAATCATGGTCGTGGTTGTTATATCATGGTCGTGGTTGTTATAATCATAGTCGTGGTTGTTATAATCATGGTCGTGGTTGTTATGATCATGGTCGTGGTTGTTATAATCATGGTCGTGGTTGTTATAATCATGGTCGTGGTTGTTATAATCATGGTCGTGGTTGTTATAATCATGGTCGTGGTTGTTATAATCATGGTCGTGGTTGTTATGATCATGGTCGTGGTTGTTATAATCATGGTCGTGGTTGTTATAATCATGGTCGTGGTTGTTATAATCATGGTCGTGGTTGTTATAATCATGGTCGTGGTTGTTATAATCATGGTCGTGGTTGTTATAATCATGGTCGTGGTTGTTATGATCATGGTCGTGGTTGTTATAATCATGGTCGTGGTTGTTATAATCATGGTCGTGGTTGTTATAATCATGGTCGTGGTTGGTATAATCATGGTCGTGGTTGTTATAATCATGGTCGTGGTTGTTATAATCATGGTCGTGGTTGTTATAATCATGGTCGTGGTTGTTATGATCATGGTCGTGGTTGTTATAATCATGGTCGTGGTTGTTATAATCATGGTCGTGGTTGTTATAATCATGGTCGTGGTTGTTATAATCATGGTCGTGGTTGTTATAATCATGGTCGTGGTTGTTATAATCATGGTCGTGGTTGGTATAATCATGGTCGTGGTTGTTATAATCATGGTCGTGGTTGTTATAATCATGGTCGTGGTTGTTATAATCATGGTCGTGGTTGTTATGATCATGGTCGTGGTTGTTATAATCATGGTCGTGGTTGTTATAATCATGGTCGTGGTTGTTATAATCATGGTCGTGGTTGTTATAATCATGGTCGTGGTTGTTATAATCATAGTCGTGGTTGTTATAATCATGGTCGTGGTTGTTATAATCATGGTCGTGGTTGTTATAATCATAGTCGTGGTTGTTATAATCATGGTCGTGGTTGTTATAATCATAGTCGTGGTTGTTATAATCATGGTCGTGGTTGTTATAATCATGGTCGTGGTTGTTATAATCATGGTCGTGGTTGTTATAATCATTGTCGTGGTTATTATAATCATGGTCGTGGTTACAATCATGGTCGTGGTTGTTATATCATGGTCGTGGTTGTTATAATCATGGTCGTGGTTGTTATGATCATGGTCGTAGTTGTTATAATCATGGTCGTGGTTGTTATAATCATGGTCGTGGTTGTTATAATCATGGTCGTGGTTGTTATAATCATGGTCGTGGTTGTTATGATCATGGTCGTGGTTGTTATAATCATGGTCGTGGTTGTTATAATCATGGTCGTGGTTGTTATAATCATGGTCGTGGTTGTTATAATCATGGTCGTGGTTGTTATAATCATGGTCGTGGTTGTTATGATCATGGTCGTGGTTGTTATAATCATGGTCGTGGTTGTTATAATCATGGTCGTGGTTGTTATAATCATGGTCGTGGTTGTTATAATCATGGTCGTGGTTGTTATAATCATGGTCGTGGTTGTTATGATCATGGTCGTGGTTGTTATAATCATGGTCGTGGTTGTTATAATCATGGTCGTGGTTGTTATAATCATGGTCGTGGTTGTTATAATCATGGTCGTGGTTGTTATAATCATGGTCGTGGTTGTTATAATCATGGTCGTGGTTGTTATGATCATGGTCGTGGTTGTTATAATCATGGTCGTGGTTGTTATAATCATGGTCGTGGTTGTTATAATCATGGTCGTGGTTGTTATAATCATGGTCGTGGTTGTTATAATCATGGTCGTGGTTGTTATAATCATGGTCGTGGTTGTTATAATCATGGTCGTGGTTGTTATGATCATGGTCGTGGTTGTTATAATCATGGTCGTGGTTGTTATAATCATGGTCGTGGTTGTTATAATCATGGTCGTGGTTGTTATAATCATGGTCGTGGTTGTTATAATCATGGTCGTGGTTGTTATAATCATGGTCGTGGTTGTTATAATCATGGTCGTGGTTGTTATAATCATGGTCGTGGTTGTTATGATCATGGTCGTGGTTGTTATAATCATGGTCGTGGTTGTTATAATCATGGTCGTGGTTGTTATAATCATGGTCGTGGTTGTTATAATCATGGTCGTGGTTGTTATAATCATAGTCGCGGTTGTTATAATCATGGTCGTGGTTGTTATAATCATGGTCGTGGTTGTTATAATCATAGTCGTGGTTGTTATAATCATGGTCGTGGTTGTTATAATCATAGTCGTGGTTGTTATAATCATGGTCGTGGTTGTTATAATCATGGTCGTGGTTGTTATAATCATGGTCGTGGTTGTTATAATCATTGTCGTGGTTATTATAATCATGGTCGTGGTTACAATCATGGTCGTGGTTGTTATATCATGGTCGTGGTTGTTATAATCATGGTCGTGGTTGTTATAATCATGGTCGTGGTTGTTATAATCATAGTCGTGGTTGTTATAATCATGGTCGTGGTTGTTATAATCATAGTCGTGGTTGTTATAATCATGGTCGTGGTTGTTATAATCATTGTCGTGGTTATTATAATCATGGTCGTGGTTACAATCATGGTCGTGGTTGTTATATCATGGTCGTGGTTGTTATAATCATAGTCGTGGTTGTTATAATCATGGTCGTGGTTGTTATGATCATGGTCGTGGTTGTTATAATCATGGTCGTGGTTGTTATAATCATGGTCGTGGTTGTTATAATCATGGTCGTGGTTGTTATAATCATTGTCGTGGTTATTATAATCATGGTCGTGGTTACAATCATGGTCGTGGTTGTTATATCATGGTCGTGGTTGTTATAATCATAGTCGTGGTTGTTATAATCATGGTCGTGGTTGTTATGATCATGGTCGTGGTTGTTATAATCATGGTCGTGGTTGTTATAATCATGGTCGTGGTTGTTATAATCATGGTCGTGGTTGTTATAATCATTGTCGTGGTTATTATAATCATGGTCGTGGTTACAATCATGGTCGTGGTTGTTATATCATGGTCGTGGTTGTTATAATCATAGTCGTGGTTGTTATAATCATGGTCGTGGTTGTTATGATCATGGTCGTGGTTGTTATAATCATGGTCGTGGTTGTTATAATCATGGTCGTGGTTGTTATAATCATGGTCGTGGTTGTTATAATCATGGTCGTGGTTGTTATAATCATGGTCGTGGTTGTTATGATCATGGTCGTGGTTGTTATAATCATGGTCGTGGTTGTTATAATCATGGTCGTGGTTGTTATAATCATGGTCGTGGTTGTTATAATCATGGTCGTGGTTGTTATAATCATGGTCGTGGTTGTTATAATCATGGTCGTGGTTGTTATGATCATGGTCTTGGTTGTTATAATCATGGTCGTGGTTGTTATAATCATGGTCGTGGTTGTTATAATCATGGTCGTGGTTGTTATAATCATGGTCGTGGTTGTTATAATCATGGTCGTGGTTGTTATAATCATGGTCGTGGTTGTTATGATCATGGTCGTGGTTGTTATAATCATGGTCGTGGTTGTTATAATCATGGTCGTGGTTGTTATAATCATGGTCGTGGTTGTTATAATCATGGTCGTGGTTGTTATAATCATGGTCGTGGTTGTTATAATCATGGTCGTGGTTGTTATAATCATGGTCGTGGTTGTTATAATCATGGTCGTGGTTGTTATGATCATGGTCGTGGTTGTTATAATCATGGTCGTGGTTGTTATAATCATGGTCGTGGTTGTTATAATCATGGTCGTGGTTGTTATAATCATGGTCGTGGTTGTTATAATCATAGTCGTGGTTGTTATAATCATGGTCGTGGTTGTTATAATCATGGTCGTGGTTGTTATAATCATAGTCGTGGTTGTTATAATCATGGTCGTGGTTGTTATAATCATAGTCGTGGTTGTTATAATCATGGTCGTGGTTGTTATAATCATGGTCGTGGTTGTTATAATCATGGTCGTGGTTGTTATAATCATTGTCGTGGTTATTATAATCATGGTCGTGGTTACAATCATGGTCGTGGTTGTTATATCATGGTCGTGGTTGTTATAATCATGGTCGTGGTTGTTATGATCATGGTCGTGGTTGTTATAATCATGGTCGTGGTTGTTATAATCATGGTCGTGGTTGTTATAATCATGGTCGTGGTTGTTATAATCATGGTCGTGGTTGTTATGATCATGGTCGTGGTTGTTATAATCATGGTCGTGGTTGTTATAATCATGGTCGTGGTTGTTATAATCATGGTCGTGGTTGTTATAATCATGGTCGTGGTTGTTATAATCATGGTCGTGGTTGTTATAATCATGGTCGTGGTTGTTATGATCATGGTCGTGGTTGTTATAATCATGGTCGTGGTTGTTATAATCATGGTCGTGGTTGTTATAATCATGGTCGTGGTTGTTATAATCATGGTCGTGGTTGTTATAATCATGGTCGTGGTTGTTATGATCATGGTCGTGGTTGTTATAATCATGGTCGTGGTTGTTATAATCATGGTCGTGGTTGTTATAATCATGGTCGTGGTTGTTATAATCATGGTCGTGGTTGTTATAATCATGGTCGTGGTTGTTATAATCATGGTCGTGGTTGTTATGATCATGGTCGTGGTTGTTATAATCATGGTCGTGGTTGTTATAATCATGGTCGTGGTTGTTATAATCATGGTCGTGGTTGTTATAATCATGGTCGTGGTTGTTATAATCATGGTCGTGGTTGTTATAATCATGGTCGTGGTTGTTATAATCATGGTCGTGGTTGTTATGATCATGGTCGTGGTTGTTATAATCATGGTCGTGGTTGTTATAATCATGGTCGTGGTTGTTATAATCATGGTCGTGGTTGTTATAATCATGGTCGTGGTTGTTATAATCATGGTCGTGGTTGTTATAATCATGGTCGTGGTTGTTATAATCATGGTCGTGGTTGGTATAATCATGGTCGTGGTTGTTATGATCATGGTCGTGGTTGTTATAATCATGGTCGTGGTTGTTATAATCATGGTCGTGGTTGTTATAATCATGGTCGTGGTTGTTATAATCATGGTCGTGGTTGTTATAATCATAGTCGTGGTTGTTATAATCATGGTCGTGGTTGTTATAATCATGGTCGTGGTTGTTATAATCATAGTCGTGGTTGTTATAATCATGGTCGTGGTTGTTATAATCATAGTCGTGGTTGTTATAATCATGGTCGTGGTTGTTATAATCATGGTCGTGGTTGTTATAATCATGGTCGTGGTTGTTATAATCATTGTCGTGGTTATTATAATCATGGTCGTGGTTACAATCATGGTCGTGGTTGTTATATCATGGTCGTGGTTGTTATAATCATGGTCGTGGTTGTTATGATCATGGTCGTGGTTGTTATAATCATGGTCGTGGTTGTTATAATCATGGTCGTGGTTGTTATAATCATGGTCGTGGTTGTTATAATCATGGTCGTGGTTGTTATAATCATAGTCGTGGTTGTTATAATCATGGTCGTGGTTGTTATAATCATGGTCGTGGTTGTTATAATCATAGTCGTGGTTGTTATAATCATGGTCGTGGTTGTTATAATCATGGTCGTGGTTGTTATAATCATGGTCGTGGTTGTTATAATCATTGTCGTGGTTATTATAATCATGGTCGTGGTTACAATCATGGTCGTGGTTGTTATAATCATGGTCGTGGTTGTTATAATCATGGTCGTGGTTGTTATAATCATTGTCGTGGTTATTATAATCATGGTCGTGGTTACAATCATGGTCGTGGTTGTTATATCATGGTCGTGGTTGTTATAATCATGGTCGTGGTTGTTATGATCATGGTCGTGGTTGTTATAATCATGGTCGTGGTTGTTATAATCATGGTCGTGGTTGTTATAATCATGGTCGTGGTTGTTATAATCATGGTCGTGGTTGTTATAATCATAGTCGTGGTTGTTATAATCATGGTCGTGGTTGTTATAATCATGGTCGTGGTTGTTATAATCATAGTCGTGGTTGTTATAATCATGGTCGTGGTTGTTATAATCATGGTCGTGGTTGTTATAATCATGGTCGTGGTTGTTATAATCATTGTCGTGGTTATTATAATCATGGTCGTGGTTACAATCATGGTCGTGGTTGTTATATCATGGTCGTGGTTGTTATAATCATGGTCGTGGTTGTTATAATAATGGTAGTGGTTGTTATAATAATGGTAGTGGTTGTTATAATCATGGTGGTGGTTGTTATAATCATTGTCGTGGTTATTATAATCATGGTCGTGGTTACAATCATGGTCGTGGTTGTTATAATCATGGTCGTGGTTGTTATATCATGGTCGTGGTTGTTATAATCATGGTCGTGGTTGTTATAATAATGGTAGTGGTTGTTATAATCATGGTCGTGGTAGTTATAATCATGGTCGTGGTAGTTATAATCATGGTCGTGGTTGTTATAATCATAGTCGTGGTTGTGATAATCATGGTCGTGGTTGTTATAATCATTATCGTGGTTATTATGATCGTGGTCGTGGTTGCAATCATGGTCGTGGTTGTTATAATCATGGTCATGGTTGTTATAATCAAGGTCGTGCTTGTGATAATCATGGTCGTGGTTGTTATAATCATGGTCGTGGTTGTTATAATCATGGTCGTGGTTGTTATAATCATGGTCGTGGTTGTTATAATCATGGTCGTGGTTGTTATAATCATGGTCGTGGTTGTTATAATCATGGTCGTGGTTGTTATAATCAAGGTCGTGGTTGTTATAATCATGGTCGTGGTTGTTATAATCATGGTCGTGGTTGTTATAATTATGGTCGTGGTTGTTATAATCATGGTCGTGGTTGTTATAATCATGGTCGTGGTTGTTATAATCACGGTCGTGGTTGTTATAATCATGGTCGTGGAAGTTATAATCATGGTCGTGGTTGTTATAATCATGGTCGTGGTTGTTATAATCATGGTCGTGGTTGTTATAATCATGGTCGTGGTTGTTATAATCATGGTCGTGGTTGTTATAATCATGGACAATTTGGTGTTATTCTTGTTTATAAATGCCTTCTAATCTGTCTCAAGTCTATCTGTCCTGTCTATTGCCATCCCAACTGTCTGTTCATCTGCGTGGTGTTTGACTGTAAGCCCGTCTGTACTCTTTGTGTCGTCAAATCTGTCTGTCTTATCCGTTGTTGGCGTGTGTCTGCCTGTTTGTCTAATGTGAACCAGTCAGTCAGCTGTCTATCTGTCATGTTTGTTGCCATATTGTCTATTTGTGCATATATGAATCTGTCTATTTTTATCAACCTCATGTCTGTTTCACTGTCTATATTCACCCTGTCTCTATTGTAGTCACCTTCTCCATGCATTCCTGTTATTATCTTTTTATCTCTTCTCCTTTTCCATGTACAGTCAGCCACAGGAATAAGTATTAACTGTAGCTGTAAGGTCATCTGGTAGCGTTGAAACTGCGCATCCAGACGCATGATGAAACTCACCTCCCCTCCCCACCTGTTATCTCTAACTATTGTCTGTTTCCCCGTATTTCTTCTATTTCCTCATCTTCCTTCCTTTACTAATCCAAACAACATTAAAAAAAAGTAGGCTAAGAGAAAAAGTGGGGGGAGGAGGTGGGAGCCGTACGATAACTGCAATCGTCCAGCTGGCTGACAACGTACAGCGACAACTTTTGCCAGCGTAAATAAAATGGTTAATTAATGCCTTCCTAAAAAAAGCATCGACATGGGACCAGGTTTGTTACCACTCTACGAATTTTTTTGCGATTTTTCCACCAAATTTGATGAAAAACGATTGTGCCGTTTCGGCTGCCCAGAACAGACAGACAGACTGACAGACAGACAGACAGACAGACAGACAGAAACACGGCTATTCCTATAGTATATTAGATACAACCATATTCAGTGTAAATCCAAACTTTAATATTCTTACTCTTTCCATATTCCTTGTACTGTAGCCTTTTTCACCATACACACTGTCCAAACCTTCTGTGTGTATCCCACATGGCCGCTTAGGTCACCACCAAGCATTTTAACTTCCTCTCACCCAGCTCCAACACTCTCACCTCATTCCAGTGTAATATCACGACTTTTGAAGTTTGGCTCTTACCTTCTTATGTCTATAACTTTCTTGGTTATATTTCTTTTATTTTCTTCATTTTCTGTCTTTCTTGGTGCTTATTGTATTTCTTTTAATACTTTTACTTATTTGTTTATTTTCTTTTATTCTCAGATTTACTTAGTTATATTCTGTTCCGTGGATTATCCTGGGAGAACCACATTCTTCTCTATTCCTACACACGAGTGAAATTACTTACATTCTCCTGCTGCCACCAGTAGCAGGAAGTGGTGGCAGTGATGGTGTAAGTAACAGGAAGTGGTGGTAGTAGTAACAGGAAGTAGTGGTAGTGATGGTGCTAGTAACCGGAAGGGTGGTAGTAACAGCAGGAAGTGGTTGTAGTGATGGTGCTAGTAACAGGAAGTGGTGGTAGTAGTAACAGGAAGTGGTGGTGTTAGTAACAGGAAGTGGTGGTAGTAGTAAGAGGAAGTAGTGGTAGTAGTAGCAGGAAGTGGTGGTAGTAGTAACAGGAAGTGGTGGTAGTTGTAACAGGAAGTGGTTGTGGTGAAGGTGTTAGTAACAGGAAGTGGTGGTAGTAGTAGCCGGAAGTGGTGGTAGTAGTAACAGGAAGTGGTGGTAGTAGTAGCAGGAAGTGGTGGTAGTAGTAACAGGAAGTGGTGGTAGTAGTAGCAGGTAAGTGGTGGTAGTAGTAACAGGAAGTGGTTGTAGTGAAGGTGTTAGTAACAGGAAGTGGTGGTAGTAGTAACAGGAAGTGGTGGTGGTGAAGGTGTTTGTAACAAAAAGTGGTGGTAGTAGTAACAGGAAGTTGGCGGCCAGCGCGGCGTGGGTTTGGTGGAACGTCCTCCCTGATCTAAAATGTTATTGGTGGGGACATACTCTCTGTGTGGGAGCGGGAATTTGACAATGTGTCCGTGAATATCGGATGTCACCCTAAGCATTGCCACCCAAGGTTTCTTCTCATCCCTTACGGCATAAATTGTAAATATTCCGTGTGTTCACCGGCGTTCTCCAAGTGAGTGGTGACCTGTGCTGGGTCGGTGGTGGGATAATGAGGAGGCTCGGCGCCAAGGTCAGTGTCGTTAGGCCTACTTTGACAGGGGTGGTCCCGAGACTATCACTCCTATGGGGCCGAGAGTACTGCCCATGCGGTCGCCCCCCCCCCCCCCCCACAATAGTAACGGACACTAAATATTGGGTCTCGACGAACCAAGTGAGTATACATAACTGATATTACACCAGTGAGACCATATAAATGGTGGTTATTTGTGCCAAGGATATATAAACAAGTGCCTGGTGTGACAAACTCTTGTCCATAGTGTATCATTCTGATGTATGGATGGTCGCTATTAGGGGGGGTAGCCTACACACCCACGCGCGCACTTATGCCCCTACTACCTGGACACAGCAGTCCAGCCTGTCACCTCTCCGCCCTTCCCTCATAAGAACCAGTATAATCTTGTGCCTGGGACTAAATCAGATGTTCGGAGGCGGACGTAACCGTCGCCCAAGGTGCTGTTCACTATGCCTGGTAACATTCTTTGCTGCGTCTGTGCTAGCCCGAACCAAAACTGCACAAATTGTGTTTGTGCGAGAAACAACCGACCATGTGTGGATTGCAGGAAGCTAGACCAGTGTCGGAACTCACGTCGCAGGGAGCCGACACAGGTGGCCACAGTGGATATCGCCGGGACCCAACTACCCGATGATATCCGAAATGATAGCAGTGAGTCTACTCAACCCGAAAATGTAGTACTAACAAATGCTGCTCCCTTAGTAGCAGGTGTCCACGAGGAGAATGAGAGACAGCCACCTCAGTGGAATGGCATGTCGATGGAAAATGCAGACATATGGGTCAAAGAAACGTACTCAGAAATTGTCAAATGGTCGCCCGCTAACTTATTTGAACCACCCAAGCGTGGGGCCACCAAAGAAATGATTCGGGAGATGACTCGCTTCATGACTGATTACACTCAGGACCGCTTCCTCGCCCCCCTAGCTCTTCAAATACTGGCAATAATACCACATCTATTTTGTCAGAGGACACACACAAAGGCTAAGCACAAAGAAAATGTGGCAGCAATGAAGAGAAGATCGACAATGTGGCAGACTGGGGCCATAGATGATCTCCTATGTGAAGCAAGAACACTGCAGGAGAGACTAAAAATTACGGGTGACGGAAAGCAAAACACCGATGACGTGGCAAGAAAATTTGGAAACAAAATGCGTGTGGGAAAAGTGTCTCTTGCGGTAAGATGTCTCACAGAGGAATCCTCCGGTGAGGTGATGCCAATAAACAGAGACATTAAAATTATTGAAAGTGAAACATCCCCCTGCAAGCGAAGATGAGGGCATCAGGTTCCAGGGTAACTATATCCCACCAAATGCTGTCCTGTTCGAGAAAATAACAGGAGAGATGGTGTGGAAAAAGGCACTGAAGACTCGAGGAGGAGCCGGCCCTTCAGGTCTAGATGCAAACGGTTGGAGAGTCATCCTAAGCACAAACAAGTTTGGCCCTGTAGCAAGCGATCTCTGCACTGCCATTGCCGCCCTTGCAAGAAAGCTTGCATCCTCTTACTGCCATCACCTCCAGGCCCTGACGGCCTGCCGCCATATTCTTCTGGAAAAGAAACCAGGATGTAGACCTATAGGGGTGGGGGAAGTGCTGAGGCGGGTCATCGGAAAGTGCATAATGGAGGTGGTAAAGGATGATGTCAGGGCAGCAGCAGGGAACCTACAAGTGTGTGCTGGCCACCAGGCTGGTGGGGAGGCGGCCATTCACGCCATGAGATTGATATTTGAGCAGCGTGATTGTGAGGCCGTTCTCCTGGTGGATGCTTCAAACGCATTCAACATACTTAACCGCAAGGCGGCACTGCACAACATCAAGATCAAGTGTCCAAGCTTTGCGATGTATGTTGAAAATTCGTATAGGAATCCTTCAGACCTCTACATAGTAAATAACAAGGCTCTACGAGGTGATACCATCCTACAGTCGACCGAGGGAACAACACAGGGGGACCCCGTTGCAATGGCAATGTATGCAATTGGCCTACCAGTGCTCCAACAAGAAATAAAATTTGAAACAACTGGGGTCAAACAAGTGGCATATGCTGATGACCTTACAGGAGCAGGAAAAGTGGAGTGCATCAAAAAGTGGTGGGACCTGGTAACATCGCGAGATCCACAAATAGGGTACCACCCAAACGCCAGCAAGTCCTTCCTCATCGTGAAGCCAGAACATTATGAACGGGCATTGGAGGTTTTTGGCGGAAGTAAGGTCAAAATAACTAAGGACGGCCAAAGACACCTAGGCGCAGTAATTGCCACTACGGACTTCAAGACCGAGTATGTGGCGGGAAAGGTGAATGAGTGGGTTAGTGAAATCCAAGCTCTGTCTGAGATTGCTAACACAGAGCCACATGCGGCCTTTGCAGCATTCACCCATGGAGTCAAGCATCGCTGGAACTACCTGATGCGTACCATCCCTGAGATCGGACCCCTCCTCCACCTTCTGGAAGAAGCTATCAGTGTCAATTTCATTCCTAAATTAGTGAAACACCCTGACTTAACCCCAGCAGAAAGAGCACTTCTTGCACTTCCACCAAGGCTGGGAGGGATGGGACTAACTAATCCAGAGGAGATTGCTGCCACTGAACATCAAAATTCACTTAAGCTCACGGCAGCCCTCACGGACCACATAATAGCCCAGAATGCAACAGGGAAAGTGGATACCAGCGAAGTAAATAAGATTCGTAGGTCCATTACGACAGATCGACAGCACTGCCAAAATGAAAAGTTGCAGCAACGATTGCTGCAGGTTCCAGAAAATTTGAAAAAAAATGTAGCTATAGCGCAGGATGTGGGCGCCTCGAACTGGTTAACTACGTTACCGATAAGGGCAAATGGTTTCAGTCTCAATAAACAAGAATTTACAGATGCCATTGCTCTAAGGTACGGTTGGCCAGTAGAAGGATTGCCCTCCCAATGCGTGTGTGGCTCTTCCTATGATGGCGATCACGCCATGGTCTGCAAGAAGGGGGGCTTCATATGCATGAGGCATGACGAGGTAAGGGATCTCACAGCAAATATGTTGAAGGAAATCTGCCGGGACGTCATGGTAGAACCGACCCTCCTTCCATTGGATGGCGAGATCTTCCAACACAGGACTTCAAACACATCTAACGAAGCCCGCGTGGACGTCAGTGCTCGAGGATTCTGGACGCGGGGACAGCGAGCTTTCTTCGACATCAGGATTTTTGATCCCATGGCCGCATGTCACCGTAACCTAGCTCTCGATGCTGCACATAGGAGGAACGAGAACGACAAGAGAAGGGCATATGGGGAGAGAATTCAAAACGTTGATCAAGGCAGCTTCACTCCTCTAGTGTTCACAACCTCTGGTGGGATGGGCCCAAGTGCAAGATGTTTCTACGCCAGACTCGCGGAGTTGATCTCCGAACAGAAGCAGCAGCCCAGAAGTTATGTCACAGCCTGGATGAGATGTCGACTGTCTTTCTCTCTCCTTCGGTCGGCTTTGCTTTGCCTCAGGGGAACGAGAGCTTCTGCCCCAACTCGGACAACTGCTGCAGATATTGACTATCAGGCTACAGTCACTGAATGCCGCATAGATCTGCGGCACAACTAATTTAACACTCATAGGATAGCTTCTTATGTATTAGGATATTTAATATTAAGGTAAAAAATTGGTGGCGAAGGTGTGGCTATTGGGGGAGGCTGGAGGCCACGTAAAAAAAAAAAAGTGACAGGAAGTGGTGGTAGTAGTAGCAGGTAAGTGGTGGTAGTAGTAACAGGAAGTGGTTGTGGTGAAGGTGTTAGTAACAGGAAGTGGTGGTAGTAGTAACAGGAAGTGGTTGTAGTGAAGGTGTTAGTAACAGGAAGTGGTTGTAGTAGTAACAGGAAGTGGTTGTGGTGAAGGTGTTAGTAACTGAAAGTGGTGGTAGTAGTAAC